>PGTU02014834.1:0-21664 GCA_002896215.2 Cicer echinospermum
TTATATCTTATATATTTTTTTATTATTTTATAATGTCATATTTAAAAAAAAATAATATATAAATTGTCTACTTTTTTCTGCAGTATTGATTGCAAGAGATCGAAGGTGAATGAATTTTTTTTTATTGTTATATAGGTCGTATCCCGGAGATGCGACCTGATATTGTTTTTTTTTCATTTATAAAAAAATACATTAATAATAAATAATTAGTTTTAATAATAATATAATAGAATAAAGTATAAAATACATAAATAATCATAATAATAATAAAATACATTAATAATAATAATAATAATATTTTTAATTTTAATAAATTTTAATTTTAATATATAATAATAACATACTAAAAGAATAATAATTTTAATAATAATATGTCAAAACAATAGAGGAAGTTGTTATAATAAGAGAAATTGTTATTAACGTTGTCAACAAAAAAGTGTCTCTAATATTTTACCGATAAATAACAACTTTATTTTCTTAACAACTATCTATCATTTAACATCATTTTTTTCCCTAATTAAAAAATAATAATAAAATATTTAACAATTTAGTTATTGATTTTAATAAATAAAAATAATTAAAAAAAAATACTATTAATAAATAAAATAAACACATTAAATTGGAGAAAAAAATATTTAAATAAAAGAATTGTTAAGAAAATACGTTGTTATTTATAGACAATATTATAGACAATATGATTTGTTTTGTCACGTTATTATAACAATTTTCCTTTATTTATAATAATTTCTTCTTATGTTGCCATGTTGTTATTAACCAACTTCTTCTCTTTTGGCACATTATTATAACAACTCTTCTTATTTTTTTATCTAATAAATAAATATGAATTTAAAATAAATAATAATATAAATATGAATTTGATGTATTTATTTTTTTGATTTGTGGTATTTTTAATATTATTAAATTATTATTATTATTAATGTATTTTTTTATTATTAGTTATTATGTATTTATTTTATTAATAATTATTTTGAAATTTTAAATATTTTAATTATTTATAATTTATTAAAATAATAAACATAATTATTTATGAAATGGCAAAAAAAAATGTTACTACAAGGTCGTATCCCCCAGGATGCGACCATCTATTAGCAATAAAAAGATCCTTTCACCTCATCGCATCCCAGGTTGCGATCAGCAACTGAGACAAAAAGTAGGACATTTCTGTATTATTTTTTCAAAGTGTGCCATTTTGAGATATAAAAAAAAAGGATATAAAATAAAATAATCTTCAATTTGGTTCAGTTTAGATTTTACTTTTTAAAACATTGCTCACATATTTGTGTATTAGTACTGAAAATATTGAAAAAATTTATTTTGGCATTGGAAAGGGAATTATTTATGTGTATATATACCTTTATTTTTAAAAAAAGAAAAAGAAATATTATTCTATCTGCCAATTATCTATACAACGACTTCTCATAATATTTTATTAGTTAATTTTGAAAATTTAATTTTTTAAAATTATTTTAGTCATCAATTTAACAAATTATAATATTAATTACGTATGTACAAAATAATAAAGTAGATGAAGAAATAATTTATTAATTTTTCAAAAAATTTACAAATTAGGAAAATAAATTATTCTCTTAAAATATTCTTGTTCATGAATATGGTTAAGAGAACTCGTGACCTTTGGTGTAAGGTGCTCTATAACAAATATGAGAGAAACAAAGATCATTAGATTGAAATAACTATCCAACTTTATGCGTATCCTTTGTGGAAAGCTCTTGCTGACATTTGGGATCAATTCCAAAGTAATATGGTATGACAACTGAGGGAAAAAGGTTGTCTAGTGTTTCTTCTATCATGATGAACGATACTAACTGTTCGGTTGACACAACTATCTCTATGATGAAGGATGGCTTGACTGGTAATACATAATGGGATCTTAATTTCCTCAACATCCACTTAACTCCAAACATTGTAAATCAAGTTGTGGCTCTTCCAACACCCATATACACTAATGGTCTAGACTCCATCAGATGGAACACTCGGCACTTCACAGTTTGTCTAAGTATCTAATTAAACGCAAGCCACAATGTGTGTCATATTTGTAAAGTCCAATTACCTATTTATCGATCTCAAAGTAGACACACAAATACCAATGACCCAATATCATATATTGAGTCATTCTAGCATGACTATGCATTTCCACGGTCTCACTCTATCGATATGCCAAAGACATAACTCTTGTTATGTAGGAGAGACATATTTTATATACATCACACATAACCCTCCACATGGTCTTAAAGACATTTAATGGTCTTAAAGACTATAAACAACATTTAATGGTCTTAAAGACTACAACTCCTCCGGTAGGAATCGCAATGACTTCAAGTCGAAGAACTACTCACTATGGTCACATGAGAATCACTAATGATACTTACACAATAATTATGTAGCATTTTGATGGTGGGTCAATCTAGTATAAATATTATTCTCAATATTTATATCTATGTGACAACTTGAAATCTCATACCCATGACCCATGAGATGTAGTCATCAGTCTAATCACATAAAAGTCTTAATGTATTATTATCGTCCTAATAATTAACAATAATACTTTGACTACATATACTTTAAGAATAATGTTCTAATGTATAATAGGATCTCACAATCAAGTCACACTTGATGTTCTATTAAACGAACTTTCTATTCTAATGATGCCTTGTATATATAATCAAAATTAGATATATGATTAAATTCATGATGCGAATAATAATCTATATAAATAGATTGACATTATGGCATACACCGACATGATTAGGAGAGACATAAATGTTTCTTTAAGAAGTTACAAACCAGGAAACTATTTATATGGGCTAGAAGCTTCCCCGTAGAGTTGGATCCAGCTAAAGTGAAATGAAGCGTACAAGTCTATAGATCTTGTAAGATGTGTGAGTTTGCTTCATGGTCTAGATGATCGTTGGCAAAAAGGCTTTACGAAGAAGATTGGAGCGTGTGTTGTCTTTCATGCTGAAATGTGGGGGCATGTACACATGCATGAATATGGCTCAAAGACAGGGGATTACCAATCTCATAGTAGAGAGTGGCTGAAAATTTTGATTGATATGGTTACTGGGATAGTTAAAATGAATGGAAAAACTCCTATTTTAGTATGCGAATTTAAGATCTTTCAAACTTACATTGGTAGGTCCATATGATAGAGGCGTTGATTTATTAGCTAACTTTAGTCTACGATAGAACTCTCATGAAGTATTTACTCTAGAGAATCCCCTTAGTGAACTTCATTACATCCTTTGTTTTCTAGGATATATTCGGAGTTTGCATGCCTAGGAATGTTGGTATAGTTTTCTAGTTTTTTCCTCTCGTTAGGCGTTAGCCCTCTTTGTTCACGATAAAAAATTAACCTCTTGTGTGTACTTCTGATAGCATTTGGAGTTTTTTTTTATGTACCACATTTTGACACAACCTGCATCTTTTTGGTTGACCATTTTCTCTTAAGTCAGTCTTTGTACAAATACATCTAAATTTTAGACGACTCTTGAGAGTTCTCTTCATTCTATCATTGTGGTGCATTGTATCTTCTATATATGGAGACCAATATCATATATCTTGCATAATCACGAATTGATCCTGATAAATATTGAATACAATTTGTATACATATGGTACAAACATGTAGTAGCTATAATTGAAAATAGTTTACCTAATTTGAAATACATTGCTTTAACCAAAATTGTGATTGGAAGATTTTATGTTTCTTTTAATACAAAATTAATGGATTCGACAAGGTTGGTTGTGATGTGATCCCAACACTTGTCTCTTTCATATGTTCGAGTCCATTTTTCTTTTGAGATACCATCAAGCCACCTTACCACCTCTTGGTCACACAATGATATTTCTTCCAGTCATAATTAAAACATAAAGTTATGATAGAAAAATGTTAGTGCAACGTATATGTTTTGAAATATATACTTATACACATTGACTACTAACTTTAGTAGTTCTACATTATTGAATTCTCTAATGAAGTTTTGTACAATGTGTTGCACGTAATACACATGCATTGGCAAAGGTTGTAGACACCCATTTTGTGGTTTTATGTAGGCACTTTTTATTGATTGATGCATATTAGAAGTCAAAAAGATGTTTGTCATGGGTGTGACATGATTCCTTTTTTTTTTTTTTTATAATTTTTTTTTTATTTAGAAAAAGCTCCAAGCTTTCCCTATTTCACTCTTGATTAGAGAAAGACAATGAAAGATATATTGTTGCCTTTTTATCTTAAGAAACTGCTAACAAAAGGGGTCCATTTATATTTTTCATACAAGATTGTGCCATCAACTTGAATAATTGGCTTGTAGTATATAAATCCACGAGTGGAGTAAAATGCCACTATCACGTTCACTTGTCCTTGCGTAAAAAAGTGAGTGGGAGTAAAATGCATTTAACACTATTCATTTATCTTTGTGTCAGAAAAAAAGGATGAGTTAAATGAATCTAACACTGTTCAATTGTCTGTACATCATAAAAGGAGTGAAGTGAAATGACACTAACACTGTTCACTTGTCATTGTCGTTAGAAAAAAGTAGAGTAAAGTAGATTTCATACTATTTACTTGTCCTTCTATCATAAAATGAGTTAGGCGTTGAGTTTGAGGAGATAAGAAGGTAAAGTTAGAAATATTAATAAAATAATAGAAGTCGTTCGTTGTGTAGATAATTGCAGTAGAGAGATAAGTTTGAGTTGTTTTTAAAAAAAGAAAAATACTTCTAAAAATTGATCAAGAAATGAGAGTTTGAATTGTGATCCTTTTTGAAATGTTAATTTATGCTTTTAAATTAACTAAAGATCGATCTTTGTTACAAATAAAAATCAAGAATGTTTTGGGTAAGTTAAAAAGGAATAAACCAAATTATTTATAGGTGATATGTGATAGTGAGTGAGAAATAAATAAAGATAGGGATATAAAAAGATCATACAGTACAATGATGTATCCTAGTTCATCCAAAGTGACTTACGTCCAGTTCTCACAGGAACGTTCTTGCTTTCTCACAATCTTTCTTGATCAATTATAGAATTCACCTTTCAACCTTGAATGTCATACTTGTTTTTATAGAATTTTGTGAACTATCTCTAAATTTTATTTACAAATATTTCAATCAACGACAAGAAAATTAGAATTTTGTCGACAACAAAAAGTATAACATACAAAAATTTAATAGATCAAAGGATGAATTAATGGATGACTTCAAACTTTTAATATTTATCTTAATCTAAATTTTTTATTATTATATTTATTTAATCATTAAAATTATTTTTAAAGATTAATATTTATTTTTATTAAGTCAAATTATTCAATTTATGGACAACGACACAGACTTGCACAAAAGCATAAGTATTTTGCTAGTTTAGTCTAAATTAAAAAAAGTATAGATTACTAATTTAAACCAACTAAAATATGAGTGGATATAAATTAGTAAACTTCACCAAATAATATGTTTCAATTTAATAAACTACCATTATTATATTTTTATATATTTATTATTTTTTAATATTAACTAATTTTATATTAAGTCAAATTATTCAATTTAAGGGCAACGACACAGACTTGCACATAAGCATAAGTATTTTGCTAGTTTAGTCTAAATTAAAAAAAGGATAGATTACTACTTTACACCAACTAAAATATGAGTGGATATAAAATTAGTAAACTTCACCAGAGAATATGTTTTCAATTTAATAAACTATAAATATTATATTTATTCAATAAAAATAATAAAAATGATAATTAATCATTTTAGTTTCTCTTCTTTTTATTCTTCTTTTCCCTTTATCTTACTTATATTTTATACAGTCATCCAATACAAATATTTTATATTTTTATATTAACTAATTTTTGCTTAAAAAAGTTTATTTCATTATATATATATATATATATATATATATATATATTTCTTTTCACTTTCTTTAATATTTAATCATATGCACTGACATTGTAAAATTATTTGATAGAGTCATCTAATAAAAATATGACAAAAATGATAATTAATCATTTTAGTTTCTCGTCTAATTAATTGATAAATTGGTTTAGCTTAGCGTTTCCAACTACGTAAAACAAGTTTGCATTCTCTGACAAACTAATCAAACATGCTTAACGTACAATCACTTTAAAAAAAATAAATTTAAATATACACGACATAGGTCCCACATATAGAATCAACTTTTTATTTTTGAAGGAATAAAGAATCAATTCTATTTAACTAAAACTCAAAAAATATGCTTCCATCAAAATCAGTTGTAGCAAAATTGATTTGACCAGATGGTCCCAAACTTTTTTATCAATTTTATTTTCATTATAATAAAATAAACTATAATCTTAAATAAATTTCGATATTTCGAAATCTCGTAGTTGCGTGTAAATATCTGATAATAATTATATCATTTTATTTATAAAAAAAATATTAATTGTGTCTCTTTATAATCTTAGGTTAATTATTAATTAATTAATTATAGATTAACAATAATCTATTATTTAAAAATTATTAATTAATTATGGTCAATTAGTATTAAGTATTGAATATATATTTGACTTTTGTTGTTTAATGGACCGTAATGAATTGAATCATTCTATTAAGCTTAATAAGAGATTCATGTCCACTAATAAGAGATTCATGTCCTTAAATGCTTAATTATAAAATTGTTATCTCATTAGACGAAAAATTCTAACGCTCTAAAACCTAAACCACGATTAAGATAATTCACCACTCATTCTTGTTCACCTTGCAGAATCTAAAGGTATGTCATTTCAATTATTCTTATATGTAGATATGCTACAATGTAATGTGATAATATTATTAATCTTAACATATTAAGACTAAATAAAAAGATAACGTATAAACTCATAGCATGAGTTTATAGTTTAAAACGTATATTTTATATTTTTTTTTTCTTTTTCTAATTTTTACCTCATTATCTCACTTGAAAAATATATGTTTAGATGATTTTATACTTAACAATCAATTTAAATACTTCAAATTCAATAAGAAAATATATATGTTGCCTGTTATCAACTATTAATCCACTATTAATTATAAGGTTGTCTAGTGTCAATTAACTTATTCGTTATCTCTGCAGTTTTTTACCAAACAAAGTCAAATAAAAATAAAGAGCATACTACCTTTGTCCATATAGGTATGCCTGTTTTTATTTTTTATTTTTTATCAATGCACAATAATTAAAGAAAAAGTAATTTTATATTAAGTTTGTCAATAATATGCATTTTCTTTTCAAAATTATTATTCTATTATTAAGAGAGAAAAATGGTTGGTATTTTAATTTTCTTCAATAAATTAGATATATTTTTACGAAATTTATTTTTTACTCAATTAAAAAATATAATTAATGTATATATAAGAATTAGTTTAACTGATAATTATTAGATCGAATATTTTGTGTTAAATTCGAATTCCACCATCAGTTGTATACGAATTTCTTTATCATTTTTTCTACGGATAAAAAAAATAATTAATGTATTTTGTAATTAATGCATTTTTTTATTCTCTAATATTTATACAAAAGGATATGATAATAGAGACAAAGATGACATTTCATTTGACTTAACACACCTCAGTATACTAATTTTACCCCAAAAAAATTTTAACTACAGTTAGTAAGTAAACCGAGACTTTTACATAAATTTGAAGTTTTTATATATCTATTGATTAGTTCAATTTAAGTCTCAACGTGCAGGATTAAGTATTTTTTTCTTTTATTTCCGTCTGACCTCGTTAAATACATGTTCACGTGCAGGATTATATTTTTTATTAATTATTTTTTATAAAAAAAAATTAGGGTTCTTCACCAACCTTCATCCCTTTCTTCACCATCTTTATCATCTTCTTCAAACTGAGAAATGGATAAAAAGAAATTAACAGATGAATTGATAAAATGTTAAATTTAAAAACATCGATATCGAAATTGAATTTAGATAAATCCATATAACAAATTTTTAATAATAGATATTAAAAAAGTAATTGAATTCAATTAAAACCAACAATATGCAATGAAACACAATAAAAAGTATATCTATAACTAAAAACAATAGAAAATTAGACAGATAGACACATTAATTTCCGACTTTCCACTAGTTTACTATTATAGTTGTAAAAGTATTTCACCACCAAATCCATAAAAGTGAATAGAAGAATCAAAAACTAGTTAGTAGTATTAATATGTAAAGGGAAACCATAAACTATTGATATTACTAAGGTCCAAAATCTTCTAACTATTGGGCAAAACAATGGTTAGAAATGCAACTCATTAATAATTCAGTTTTCTGGTCTAGGCTCCTTTGTAAGTTCATCAAGCCTGCTAGTTTGTATATACTTTGATGTCAAATTTGATTCTTGTTTTGGCACATTAAGAAAATCTTCTAGTCCACTAGTTAGTGCAAACTTGGATGTCAAGGAAGCTGCAAGAAGGCTCAAAGCCTGCAAAGTGCAAACCACAAGGGAGGGGAATTGAAGAAGTTAAAACAACAAAGAAAAAAAAAACTTAAATGCATTTTTCGGTTTGTTTTAAATAGTCTCCAATTTTTGAAAATTTTCGCACTACTGAAGTTTGAGCTCGTTTTTACTGATGTGTCATGTTGAATAATGAGTTGACTAGTTGTTGAGTGACGTAGAAATGCATATTTTTTGAAAAATAAAGATACTTTTAGGGTTATATCATTTTTAACAATACTATAAAAATATGGGAAACAAAATAATAAGATTTAATCTGCATAGTGTCACAACACCCTCTGTTTTGTCATCATTATTCAACTTGATACATCAGCAAAAATAAGCTTCAAATTCAGGAGTCAGGAAAAATTTATGAAATTTTAAAAACTTAATGATAATATTTTTGAATTTAAAAATAAGAGAACTAAAACCGTGAATCAGATAATATAAGGAAATTAAAAATGCATTCAAGCCAAGAAAAAACTGATACATTCAAAAATAATAGCCACTTTACCTCAGCTTCACCAATGCTTATCACCTTCATTTCTAGATCATCAAGGGGGAGACTCAATTCTTTCAAATATGAGAGACAAGAACTACCAGAAAGTGCTTTTACTGTTAGATCATCTGCTACACCATATAATGTCGGTCTCTTCACAAATCCAACAACATTGTTTTTCGATCTGTTGGGCGATCTTGGATCCAGGGAAGTCAAGGTTTTTGCCTCATAAACTGATCCATATGACTTAGAAATCACTCCTCCCACGAACTGTATTTGTCTCATTCCATAATAAGGATCATGCATTTTTGACCCTGTACCATAATAATATGTAGTTGGTGTTTCTACATCAGAAATGTTGAGAGGCTGATTTGGACAACCAAACTGCGGTGCTAGACCGGGATTGAGTAACATGGAGCGCGAATCCTTACACCACGAAGAGTCCAAGGACTCTACACTTTTGTACAAATTATCAACGCATCCAACAAAAGTGTTTCCATCCAAAAGCTTTACAATGGAACCTAATGGTATTGTAAGGAAGCTAAACATGAAGTCGACGAAGTTTTCACTGGCTTCTGCAAAGACTATCTTTTTCTGAGATTTACTTCGGATTAGCTTAACGTCCATTTTGATGTCGCGAGTGCAAGGCCTTTCTCTGATTGCTGATGCAAATTGGTTTGGTGGGATTTCTTTGTTCTTATAGCTACTTTTCAAAATTGTGTTTGTTAGAGGCTCTTGAGAGGTTAAGGTATACTTGAGGAGGTTCAATATCTGTAATAAAAAACAAACGACACCAATATAACCTTTTTTAAAATAAATTCACTAACAAGTTCATATTACATAACAGAAATACAATATATTAAGAAAACCAAACGGTCAACAGATCAAAGTAACATTGTGTGTCTTCTCCCTCCTTCACTCATCCCTTTTTAATCTGTTTCAATTTTCACTCCTCAGGATCAATAAGATAAGAGGAAAAGAAAGTAATACACTCTAGGCTAATTCAAGAGTGCCCTTAAACTCTTCCAATTCTTACTTGCTTCTGCAACGACCCATTACATATTCCCTCCAACTTATTACATTCTGTTATTCTGTTAGTTTCCAGCTATATAAGTTACAACTGCTCAATTTCACTTCTTACTTTCCTTTCTTTTCTTTCTCACATAGACCTTCTTAATTGAATACTATCCTATGAGGTTCTAACTTTTAAATACTAAATAGACACTATGCAAAATACAAACTACCCTAAAATCATCAAGTTATACGGTGAAGATTCATAATTCAAGAACGGTCAAAAGATTCAATGCAAGTTCAAATAAAATTGTAGGACATTGACACATTGTTAAATTAGTCCCTGAAACAAGAAAAATTCAGAAAAGGCACCGGAACCATAAATCATCGGTTATTTTGGTTCGAACTACACAGAATTTGAATAGCATTTTGAAAGTCATTGTTAACGCTTGAGTTCTAACTAACGTAGACTAAAATAACCAACGATTCACAATATAGTTCTAAATTGAGGTCTGCAACTACAATTCCTACCAAAATATGAAAGTTCTAGAAGTCTCTGCAACAACATCGCAACTAGTCACATATGCCACATTTACCGCATTTGATTGAAATATCAACATTTGCAGCGTAACCTCAATTTAGAACCATGATTCAAAATTTCAAAAACTTTTTTTGAAATTTTCTTACTCTACAAACTCTAAACCCTAAAATAAAATAACAAGTTCAATGTAATTGGGACATGAAAATCATGAGATAAATACACATTGCAAAATAGAGTTCACAATATACAACACAGCACCATTACCTCTTGCTTTCCAATGCTGTGTGTAACTTCTTCCAATTGAGTCAAATCTGAATACCCCAATTCCATCAACATCTCCATAGAACTCACCAAAGAACTAGGCACAATCTTCAAATCATCAAACACCAAAAACATTGACCCATTTTGTTTAACAAAAACCCCATTTAAACCATCCACATTAACACCACCACTATTCCCTTGACCCTCAGAATCCAAAATCGTAGGCTGCTTATTAGTGGGTTGTCCACATTCACAAACAAGGTTTGAAAAAGTTGTAAACTTGTTACAAGAATCACACACAAAAAACTTGTTCGATGGTTCAGTATCATCAATGTTCAAGAAAAGCTTCGTACATAGTGATTCACATGAGTTCCTTGGATTCAACAACATTTGTTTGCAAACAGGGTTGTTCCAAACATTGTTTGGAGTCATGTTTTGTACACTTTTGTAGAGGTTGTTGATGCTTCCGAGGAACGTTGATGATTCTGATTGTTCTTGTTCTTGTTGTTGGTCATTGTTGTTGGTGGTGGTTAAGAGGCGAATGATGGTGCCGAGTGGAAGAGAAAGGAAGCTGAATAGAGTGTCGATGAAGTCTTTGGTTGTTTCTATAGAAACAACTTTGTTGTTTTTTTTGTCTACTAAGATTTTGAGGGGAATGGTTTTTGGTTCTTCTTGTGGTTGTTGGGAAGCCATTGGAAGATTTTGGTAGAAGTTTGAAAGTTGTGGTCTCTTATGGAAGAGAAGAGAGGGAAATGTTTAGAGAGTTATATATTAAATTTCTGGATTACAATACGGTGTATGGGTTTAAAGTTAAAAAGACTTCACATTAATTGAGTATATGAAAGGATTGTTTTCTATTTTCATTTATTTTTATAATGGGATGGAATGATTTTAGAGATAATTTTAGTAAAAATTTAATATTTTTAATGATTTTAGGGTTATGATTGATTAACTATGTAAAAATTCTTTTATATTGATGGTGTCTATAAATTAAATTTTTTATTTATGTGAACAATTTACAAAGGAATTTAGTAACGATAGATTTTTAACTAAATTTGTCACTTAAGTTATTTTTAGATTTCATGTTGGTTTCTTAAAATTTATTCGTTTCATTTTAATTAATTTTGTTACAAAAATTAAATATTTTAGTCCTTTAAGCTACAAAAATAGACACTATTACAAATGAACAAAGTGTATAATATTTATAATTTAATATATTAAAGTGTTTAATGTTTATAATTAAGGCACTAAAATAGAATCAAAATAATTCGAGGGAGTAAAGTGTTTAATCCTTTGTAACTTAAATGATCAAAACGAAACAAGTAAAATTTAAGGAAATAAAGTGAAATCTAAAAATAATTTAAGGGATTAAAAGTGTAACTTAACCTAAATCTTTAAAGTATTATAATAATGTAAAAAAATTTGAAGAAATTTATATAAACCTTTAAAATTTATGGATAGATGATAGTTGACGAGCTTATAAGGACAATGGATAAATTATTTGTAGGGTTTCTTTTTTTTTTTTTTTGGTTACATGAAAAAAGAAAAAAAAAACTACACCGTAATAAAAGAGACACCTAAAGCATTAGCAAAAAAAGTCGATGAAAGTCTCGGAGGAGGATGATGAACTTTAACAAGCAACTCAGAAATATTAGCATCCATCTTTGTAAAGAAATATGCACAAGCATTACTTTCCTGAAGAATATAATGGAGAGAAAAAAATTTGATCCATACTTAAAATAAACCTTTATGAGCTCCAACAAATAGAATAATGGTGAAAACGATGAGACATTTTTCTCAATAACTTAACCGCCTCCAAATAGTCAGAGTAACACATGAAAAACTTAAATCCTATTTCCCAACACAAATTGATATCCACACACAATGTCTCAATCACGGCTTGGAGGATATTAGAACAGCCAACACTCATAAAATCCAAATATGAAGCTCCCATTGTGCGGTCTAACTAGACCATCAAAGCTTGTCAAACTCAGATTTGTAAATGCATTCCCATCTACATTGAGGATAACAAAGTCATGATTTTCTCATTGCTAAGAAATCTCTCGACAAGGTTTAAGAGCATGCTGCCCTATAGTATTAACAAAAACGGTCCTAGCTACTTGAAGTTGAGATAGAATCATTGCAGTAATAGACCTCGTGACTTAGATAATAGCTTCAAACACATACTTATTTTTGGCGCACCAAATATTCCACATAACTAAAGGACCGATAGAACCAAACCTCAAGCAAATGTGTTGTTTTTGAGTTTTAGAAAACTATTTAAAAATCACAATTTATGCCACCGAATATATTACTGGGTTGAGTCGCGGACTAGGTCGCTCTCTTTAAGACGTTTCACGGCACTGTCCAAATTGTGCAAGACAAACTATCAACCACGAAGTCACCAAGATAAAACAACCCAGATTCATTGTATTGGAGTTCCATTGCACCGTAAAAAACCGTTCTAGAATTACACCCTCAATATGACACTTAAAGCCACTCTCAATATGACAATTAAAGTCACTCTCAATATGGTACTATGACCATTCATAACTACGGCATAATAACCGCTCAAAAAGACAAAAATGAATGGACTACGACATAATAACCACTCTAAAAACAAAAGGACTACGACATAGCAACCGCTCTAAAAAACAAAATGACTACGACATAATAACTGCTCTAAAAACCGAAGGAACTACGACATAACAACCGCTCTAAAAACCGAAGGGACTGCAGCATAACAACTGCTCTAAAAAACCAAAGGGACTACGACGTAACAACCGCTCTAAAAATCGAAGGGACTGCGGCATAACAATCGCTCTAAAAACCGAAGGGACAGAAAGAAATAGGAGAAGTGGCTCGAAAGTTAGGCGAACAGAATATAAAAGGGAGAAAAGAGAAAGTTGGGAAAAGTATCCAACTTTGGTGTACTTTTCACAATAGTTTGAAACTCATTATATAGTGATGGAAGCAAACTCACATATGTTTTGTAAACAATGTGGGACTTTAGTATGTATAGAGTTGAAACTACACAAAATATGATATTTCTTTCCAATGTGGGACATGAATTTTAAAATAAGTTTCTTTCCACTTAAATTTATAGAAAATGTTTCTTTCCATTGTGGGACTTCAACACATTTTTAAATTCACACTATAACATACTTATGTTCCAACAATTCCCCACTTGAATTTAAAAAAATGTTTCTGAAATAGCATCAAATGTTTCTATAAGATCGTGCATAAAAAAAGTGTCTCTTGACTTGAACCTTTGCATAGTAAATAAGATTCAAATTCAACAAGAGTGACTCGTAGTCTTGAACTCTATCTCTGACATCAAACCCACATACAACCTTTTCATAGAGTGTATTCTCAAAAGCCCGTGCATTAATGGCCCTGCACATGTATCTCAGTATAGTGAACGCTTTTGGGATTCTGCCTCGAAATTCCATAGGAAGCGGCCCCACTTCCACATTCACATAGTTGGGTCTATCAAGAGTACTCCTGTAGCTAGGTACTCCCTCCAGATAGAGTATATATCTCATTAAGAGTTTCTATTACCTCATTCTATCATCGCTTCAGGAATCATGCTTCTCTTATTTATAATAACATGTTCATCTCAGATCCCTTCACGACTTGTTATTACCCATTGAACCTAATTCTTGAGATCTCCAGACTTTTAGGTCGGGTTACCATTATGAGTGACTCTATAGGCATTAGTCTCATCCTTTTGGATGTATTTATGACTTTCTCTGTAGCTAATCCTTTCGTCAAAGGATTTGCTAAATTCTCATCAGTGCATACATGATCCACTATAACAACTCATTTAGAAAATAACTTTCTAACACTGTTGTGCTTACGACGAATTTGTCGTCTCTTATCGTTGTAATAACGATTCTAAATCTTCGCAATAGCCGATGTACTATCACAATGGATCAACACATCTGTCATAGGTTTTTCCCATATAATGATCTCAACTAGCAAGCATCTCAACCAGCTCGCTTCTTCACTAGTAGTAACTAGTGCTATCATTTCAGACTCTATAGTGGACTGAGCCAATATCGTATGTTCTTCGATTTCCAAGATACAACACCACTCACTATATTAAAATATAGTCATCAATTGCTTTGGAGTCATTTGATAAGATGTTCCAATCAGCAACATTGTATCCTTCAAGGACTATAGGAAATCTTTGATAATGTAGTCCGAGACTCATGGTCCTTTTCAGGTGTCTCATGACTCTTTCCATAGCGTGTTAATGCTCCATACTAGGTCTACTGGTAAACCTGCACAACAGTCCCACGATGTAGGCAATGTAGGGTCTTGTACAATCAGTTGCATACATGAGGCTGCCAATGATGCTCGCATATTCAGTTTGTCTAACACCTTCACTAGTGTAATTGAAAAGTTTCACACTTAGATCATATGGTGTGCAAGAAGGTTTACAATCAAAGTATTTATATTTCTTTAGGATTGTTTCAACATAGTGAGATTGATCCAAAGAAATTCCATTTTCTGAACTAGTAATCTTGATTTCGAGGATTACATTCGCTTCTCTGAGATCTTTCATATCAAAGTTGTTACACAACAATGATTTCACAATATTTACAGCATAAATGTTTGAATCAAATATGAGTAAGTCGTCTACATAGAGACATATGGTAGTGCAAATGACATTTTTAAATTTGTAGTAAATACATTTGTCACTTTCATTCACTTTAAACTCATTCGATATAATAAAGTTATCAAACTTTTCATGCCATTTCTTAGGAGCTTATTTAAGACCATACAAGGATTTATCTAACATACGTACCTTGTATTCTTGTCCTTTAATTACAAAACCTTCAGGTTGTTTCATAATAGATTTCTTATTCCAAATCACCTTTTAAAAAAGTTGTTTTAACATCCATTTGGTGTATCACCAGGTTAAGAATAGTTGCTAGTGATATGAGTATTCTAATGGATGTTATTCTAGTGATCGGTGGAAAAGTGTCGAAGAAATCTATATTTTCTCTTTGCCTAAAACCTTTGGCTACAAGGCATGCCTTGTATTTATCAATCATTCCATTGGATTTTAGTTTCTTTTTCAATATTCATTTACAACCTATTGATTTGTAAGAAGAGGCAAGTCTACTAAATGCCAGGTCCGGTTAGACTCTAGATAATCCATTTCTTCGTTCATAGCTTCTTGCCATAGATTTGCATCTAATGATGACAAAGCTTCTTTAAGATTTGCAAGGTCCTCTTCTAAATTATAAGCCATATATTATGGTCCATAATCTCTAGCAACTCTTACTTTCTTACTCCTTCGAGTTTCTGTTTTGTCTTGTTTGTTGCTTTCAGTGCTTCTTGTCACATAAACTTGACTAGGTTTGCTGCCCCCACTATTTCTCCATTTGAAACGGAATTTATTTTCATAGAAGTTAACTTTATTTGACTTTATGATCACTTTTGCATTTAAGTCATAAATTTTATACGATTTTTTCTTTACCGCATACCCAATGAAATCTCATTCATATGCTCTACTGGCGAGTTTAATTCGCTCGGGATCAGAGATTTTGACATAAGCCAGACCACCCCATGTTTGAAAATAAGACATGTTCGATTGTCTTTTCTTCACTATCTCATAAGGAGATGTTTTCTTTTTAGATTAAGAACTCTATTCAAAACATAGCAAATAAACAATATATTTTCCGTACACCAATGAGGTGAAGCATTAGAGTTAAACACACTATCAACAACTAGTTCAATAAGAGTTCTATTCTTTTTTTTTTCTTTCAACTTTACCATTCACTTCAAGTAATTGCGATTCAGTTGTTCCATGTATAATTACAGACAATTTATAAAACTCATTAAATAAACTAAAATCATACTTGGAACATCTTAATATTTCTACTAAATTGACTTTCAATTTCAGTTACAAAGATCCTTTACATGCAAGCGTTTCACTTTTAATTTTCATTTTTTTTATTAACGTCCAATGAAGTTCACACATATCAAAGTGAAATAAATCTAAAGACTTAGATTCTCTAACTACATATTTATGTGAACTCTTTGTTATTTTAGCTTGACAATAAAAATCACATTTTTTCAAATTCATTTGAAAATAACTTTGGAATTAAACATAAGTTACTTAATTTTGAAATCATATGTGTTCACATCACATAGTATAGCATGTTAAAAATTAATATCACATAACATGTAAGCAGAAAGAGACATTTTATTGATTTCAACATCTAAACATAAAGAGACATTAAATTTAAACATTTTAATTTTAATATGCCATGAGTGACGTACCTTAATAGATGATCTCGTGAGTTATCTTCTAAATTTTACGGGAGTGTGCCTCCATGGATCTGTCAGCCTCCACGTATCTGTCACCAGACATCTGATACTCTGGGTAGCAGTCACAACTTACTTATTCAGAGTATCTCAAACATATCTCGCAATATTGCTGGAACTGTAATAGTTATACAAATCATCAACAAATCGATTAAGAGTATAATTCTTATCATTATTCTCCCATGGGTTAATTCTCCAACTATTTTATCCTTTTCTATTTGCTTCAAACTGAAACAGTTTATCAAAATCAGAGGCAACATAACCAAATCCAGTAATATCTTTGGTTGACATGGCAGAAAGAAACGTCTTAAAATTGTTGTTTTTGAGTTTTAGAAAACTATTTAAAAATCACAATTTATGCCACCAAAGATATTACTTGGTTGAGTCTCGGACTAGATCGCTCTCTTTAAGATGTTTCGCGGCACTGCCCAAATTGTGCAAGACAGACTATCAACCACGAAATCCCCATGATAAAACAACCCAGATTCACTGTATCGGAGTTCCACTGCATCGTAGAAAACCATTTTAGAATTACACCCTCAATATAGCAGTTAAAGTCACTCTCAATATGACAATTAAAGTCACTCTTAATATGGTACTATGACCATTCATAACTACGACATAATAACCGCTCAAAAAGACAAAAACGAATGGACTACGACATAATAACCGCTCCAAAAACAAAAGGACTACGGCATATCAATCGCTCTAAATAACAAAAGGACTACGACATAACAACCGCTTAAAAACCGAAGGAACTACGACATAACAACCGCTCTAAAAACCGAAGGGACTGCGACATAACAACCGCTCTAAAAACCGAAAGGACTACAACATAACAACCGCTCTAAAAACTGAAGGGACAGAAAGAAAGGGGAGAAGTGGCTCGAAAGTTAGGGAGAAAAGAGAAAGTTGGGAAAAATATCCAACTTTGGTGTACTTTTCACAATAGTTTGAAACTTATTATATAGTGATGGAAGCAAACTCACATATTTTCTAAACAATGTGGGACTTTAGTATGTATATAGTTGAAACTACACAAAATATGATATTTCTTTCCAATGTGGGACTTGAATTTTAAAACAAGTTTCTTTCCACTTAAATTTATAAAAAATGTTTCTTTCTAACATGGGACTTCAACACATTTTTAAATTTACACTATAACATACTTATGTTCCAACAAAAGGTTATAAAACATAAGTGGAACGTTGATCATCCCACCTTCCTCAGAAATGCTAATGATATTATCAACACCACAAGCCTTCCAAAACGCTAAAACTCTCAGGCAAGTGATCAAGCAATGATAAAGTGACTCCTCTATATTGTCACAAAAAAGACAAGTAGATGAAACACAAATAACTCTATGGTGCAAGAAATTTATTGCAGTTTGAGAGTTATGGCTTTCCATATGAAGAATTGAATATTAGCTGCAACCTGCAACTTCCAAATCCAACTCCAACCAACATATAGCCTATCTTAGTTGAGTAAATGCCATATTCTCAATCATATTAAGTAAATATAACGGTAAGGCTTTATTACAAATCACACTTAGTTGAGTAAATGCCATATTCTCAATCATATTAAGTAAATATAACGGTAAGGCTTTATTACAAATCACACTTTATTACAACTTTCAAATCACACTTCCAAATCCAGGTATCCTCCAAGGTGTCCACAAAGGTGTCCACAAAGCTAAGGCTTTATATTCTCAATCATATTAAGTAAATATAACGGTAAAGTGGTCTTAAGCTTCACAATATTACAATTTCCATTCGACCAAATATCTCACTGCCTAAAAAAGAAACTTTTACAGCGCTTTTTTTAAGCAGTTTACAACGCTTTTAAGCGCTATAGTATCTAGTGCTGTTAAAAGATACAACAACGCTATTTAAAATAAAAAGCTTTGTAATATATAGCGCTCAACACTTCTCTTACACTTATCTATTTACAGCGCTTTTCTAAAAAAGCGCTGTAATAGGTGCATATGAGCGCACTTGTTATACTAGTTTTACAGCGCTATTTACAAAAAGCGTTGTGATAAGTGTATTCCTATCTCGTTTTACAGCACTGTTCTCAAAAAAACGCTGTAGTAGGTTCATTTTATACTAGTTTTACAACGCTTTTTAATTAAAAGCGTTTGTAAATATGATTGACATTTTTTAATGGTTTTTAAAAAAAAAGCATTGGTTTGAATATTTTTAACAAGTTTTACTGCATTTTTAAAGAAGCGTTATTCTTTCAATTTTTTCCAAAAATTCATATTGACACATTTGCAATTTCTAATCAATACTATTCACAACAACAAGTTCAATTACATCAGTACTATATTCAGTACATATTCACATAAATTACATATCCACAATATCAATTACATAATGCACAAACAATGGTAATATCCAGTCATTTTTATTTTATTTTTAATATTTTTACACTTTAGGTGTAGAAAATAATTGTTTGATGATATTTTTAATTTTTGGTAATAATAACAACAACAACAACAACATATAATAAATAATAATAATAATTATAATAATAAATATAATAATAATAATAATAATAATAACAATAATAATATAATTAATAATATAATAAATAATAATTAATAATAATAATATAATAAATAATGTATAATAATAACAAGCATCAAATGACTACCGTTTAAAAACAATGTTTCATTGCTTAGTTAAAATGTCACGCCCACTTAATACACGTTCCATCAACACTTTCCCTATTTATATCACATACATTCCTAACTTAATATCAAGTTCCCCACTTTATCCCCACATAATATCACTCACAACTTTCCCCATTATAATTTAATATCACGTTCCTCACTTATACTAGGTTCTCAATTTCCACACTTAAATAATCCATTTAATACCAGATTACCCATAAAAATGAATAAACACAAAGGGTGTCTTCCATTCAAAAACGTTTTGCGATATAGAAAACGGTTTAGTTGAGAAGGAGAGGGAGACCATTTTGATAGAAAAGGCAACCACTAAAAGAGAAAAGAGAGGAGTAATCTTATTCCCGAATTTGTTAAATCAGTATCAGAAAAACATGCATTCGTTCACCGTTGGATCGGTGAAACGATCTTCAGAGAGGAAGAAATCGTGCTCGCACAACAGCAGATGTGAAATGAGTGAGACAAGAGTTTGTGAAGCATAATTCTAAATACAACTTTAGTAACAGTAAGGACATCACTCCTCTCGCTTTCCTACTTGAATTATATGTGATATAAATGTACAATGATGTTGTGTATTGGTTCTATTTGTGTGTTATCTTCAAAATGAATATTAATAATGGTTGTGTTTGACATGTTCAAATTGTGGAAAATGAATGTTATGTGATGCGTTGTTATAATAGTTGTGCTTGACATGTTGTGGTTACTCAAGGTGATTACTTTGGTTCTAAACTAGGTTGGTTTAGAACAAGGTTGAATGATTTTGGGCGCTCTGGTTGAGTGATCTATATTGTTACTAACAAAATTGTCTACATTCATGCATTCATAGTTGTGTGGTGCGTCCATAATTGGTTGGAGCCCACATATCTTTGCGGGGATTTTGAGTTAGTGGTGTCGCTTGGAAGGACCCACGAAGTGCTTGCGGGGGAGGCGATATTCCGGAATCATGCATTGACATATAATCTAACAAATAGATTGTGCGTTTTGGTTGATTTGTATATTTGGTGCGTTGTGACTTTTAACTGTTAAATGAAATATATGATTTATTTATATTTATTTTATAACAACTATATATGCATGCATATTTTCTCTGTATTTGTTATTTGGAGATGACCCTTACATTTGAAAGGACGTCACATATAGTGTTACTTGAGTGAATAATATCATGGTCAACCCAATAGGAGAAATGCGATGAAGTACAATAACATGCTGTTGGAGGCCCCGAGATGCTTTTGTGTTGGGGTTAGACTTGTTGGGTGAGTTTTCCACAAGTCCAAAGTTTATGACCAACTTGGATTTATGTTTGGGTAGTAAAACATCAATAGTTTTGACTCTAAGAGTTTCTTTTGTTTAACGTATTAAATTTACTTTTAGTGATTGTAAATACTTTGATTCATTATCTGTAAAATATAACTAAAAATGTTATTAATTGATTTTAAGATAAATGAGATAACCAATTTAACACGCTTCCGTCGCGACCTCATGATAAACCAATTAACCACGCTTCGTTGCGCACACTTCGATAAACCAATTAAAACATTATTTGTGTTCTTGTGCAAATATGCAACAAAATATTTAGAATGAAGAAATATTTCGATCAAGATTCAAGCGGTGCATAAACTTACACACCATCTCTTGAGGACTTCCGAGACACATGACCAAAACTAACCAGACTAAAACGTTCCCACTAACCCGCAATCCAATCTAGAATCGAAACTGCTTCTGATACCACCTGTAACATCTCGCTTTTTTGAGACATTAACTAACGAAATTTTATACGCAAAAAATACATATTCATTTTTATTTATTTATGATTTATCTATTTATAATTACTCA
>PGTU02014835.1:0-10169 GCA_002896215.2 Cicer echinospermum
TTCATGATCGGATTCATGCATTGGTTGACGTTTACACAATTCTTCTTTCAACAATTTTACCTCACCCTCAAGAATTGAAATCTTCTCTTGGGACTGCCTATTCTCCGCCACCAATCGTTGATAATCAACATAACGTACAGTTTGATTTTCTTGTTTATGCAATGCTTCATTTACCATGTCAAATTCAAGTTCTTCATTTGTGGCAGTTAACTCTTCAATTATCTTGCAAAGCGAAAAATAATTAAAACACACACATTATTATTAAATAATTTATACAATTAAATAATATAAATGCTTACCATGTTTATTTTGAAATGCTTTTAATATTGTTTTCTTCTGGACCTGTAAGATTGGCAATT
Source organism: Cicer echinospermum (assembly GCA_002896215.2). Lineage (NCBI taxonomy): Eukaryota > Viridiplantae > Streptophyta > Magnoliopsida > Fabales > Fabaceae > Cicer > Cicer echinospermum. Next base: position 360 of record PGTU02014835.1, read on the forward strand.
CAAAAAATCTCGGAAACCTAACTTTGGGAACAGGAATGCGTTACCCAATACAAGTGGTTGAACGCCCAGATCTAAAACAAATATTAATGAATTAAAATAGATGTTTTTAAATTTAAAGACAACACCAAGATAGAGATGGTGACATATAAACGATATTAAATATAACCGTAGACATCTGCAACCTGTTATGTGTGTTTGTGAATCTGACTCCCTCTTTTCAACATAATTTTCAATCCTACTAACTCAACTTAAAACATTATACACCTGCAACAGGCACCCCAATGTAGCTATGCCAGAGACTCTAGATCATCAAGTATTTTAATATAACGAGTATTTACTCGATTTCTGATTGGGGAAATAGACTCCGCCAAAGCGAGAGTATATAAAGTCTACAAAAATTGACTCTATGCTACGATACATGTGAGCAGACTACACAATTATTTCTCACAGTTACTTCTTTTCCTCTAAACAATAGCAATGTATCACATTCCTCATTTTCATTATTCTTCAAAGACTACCTACCTATTGTAGTCCTATAGCTAACATACGTCACTTGGAGTAAGTTAACTATCTACCTCTAATCCTAATCCCCATACGTCCATCTCCACCTACTAGTCAACTCGACAATTAAGCACTATATATTTGTATATTTTTTGGCATATCTAAACCATTTGAATGGGTTTATAATAATTTGAGTTCGATTTGCATTTTTCAAATGAAGGTTGATTTCATGCAATTTGGTAACATGCAATGTCTCGCACGTATGAAAGTATGAATATATGGTTAATATTGATAATAAAATGCAACAATACAAATACAACTAATTTATAATCCTTACGTTTTTTTTCATTTGTCGGTGCCATGTCTTAAAGCATCAAAACTGCATAAAAATAAATACCAAAATATTAACATTTTAATAAAATACCTCATTTATGATACTAAATTTTTCAAAATTGAAATAATAGACAAAAATATACTTCAATATCAAGTCAACATTTATATTAACATTCTGTTTGGTTACTGTTTCGGCATGCAAAGTGTTGTTTGGCCAAGTCAAGAACTTCATAACTTGGTTGCTTCCAACATTCAAAAACTAGCAATTTACCTTGAAGGTACAATAATAATAATAATAATGTATTTGAAACGAAAAAGACAAAAATAGAAACGAAGAAGTCAAAAATAGAAACCCTAAAAATCAAAAAATCCTAAACGAAGAAGGTAAAATAGAAACCCTAAATCAATAACGAAAAACCCTAATGATATGGAAAAGTAAATTTACAATGAAAATACAACAAGCAAACAAAGAAAACGGCAGAAGATCGGCATAATCGAATGCATAAACGAGCGAACGACAGAAAAATCGGATGCAATCGAAAACGAAGAAGATTACAGAACAAGAAAATATGGAGAAGAAGAGAAGAGATGGAATAGGGAGAACAAGGAGAAACAGAGAAGATGGAGAAGAGAGAAGGAGAAAAGGGGAAATAATTATTTTTGAGGAATAGAATGAAAATCACAAAATGGACTAATGTCCTAAGTATGTATAGTCTTTATGTTTGTATACGATACGGTATATGTGTGATTTGTATACGGTTAAAGATATGTTTAAATACATTTCTCTTTCAAATACACTTTATTTTACTACAAGTAGTAGAGCTGTCAAATGGCTAACCAGTGCCAAAACCTGGTAAATCGTAGGACTTAAACTCTTAAATTTGAAAACCTGATTTTTATAGGATTTTAAGTCAACCTAAAAAATCGTACCCGTATCAGGCTACCCAGTTGTGGTTAGGATAATCGAGTATAAACGAAGAAGAAAAATATAATATGAGTTTTCTACCACGCACCCCCCCATTAACCGCACTCTCCAATCCATATGAAATACAATTTTTCTTTTATTTCAAATTTCATAATATAGAAAGTTTTGAAATGACAATTTTAAGAATTTGAAACTTTCGAACATCAAAATTTTCGAATTTTTCCAGATTTGGAAACTTTCTAGAAATTTCTAGATTTGGAAACTTTCTAAAATTTCAAAACTTTCCAGATTTGGAAACTTTCTAAACTTTTCAAAATTTCAAAATGTAATATTTATTTCGAAAATTTTGAAAATGTGAAACTTCCGAAACTATCAATTTTAAAACTTATTATAAATGGTTAAAAAGGTAAAGTGGTCTTTTCATGTGTTTTGAGGGGTGACATGTACAACTGTGGAGGTTTTCAGTAAAACACTAAGCCAAAAATGATATTTTATAGTGCGCCTTTTACAGAGCTTATTAAATACAAGCGCTGTTGTAAATATATTTTAAAAATAACGGAGGATATAACACGATTTTTTTTGACAAGACTGTGATAAAAACGTTGTTTGTACGGGTTATATACGCTGAATATATATGTTTACAAGGTTTACAACACTTGTTCACAAGGCTGTAAATGAAGCGCCCTCACTGACGTTTTACAGCGCTTTGGGAGCGCTTTAAAACAAGCGCTGTAAAATATGCGCTTTCCACTGATTTACATACTTTACAGCGCTTTGGACTATGCTATAAAGGACTTGCGCTTTCAATAATTAAATGACTATTAGAGCGCTTTTTTTACAAGCACTGTATAAGACATGCGCTTTCAAAATATTATAATGACCTATTAGGCGCTTTTGTTAGACAAGCGCTATAAAAGCCTTATAAAATCATTTACTTTAAATAAATAAAAACAGAATTTATAATTGACAAATTTACGAACTCCTCATTCTTATACCTGGGACTCTCTTCTCCGTCTATGTATTGGTGTAGCACCCGTAAGCCATCTACTGCTCCTCCTTTATAAAAAATTGGATACGTTGTCTCAGGTACTGTATTTATTAATTTGTTGTTGTCACGAAAACTAATAAATTGTTACATAATAAATCATATAAAATCTTTTCTTTTTTGAAATTTGTTGATCTGTTCTGTTTTGAAATCTTTTCTGTTTTGAAATTGTTACATAATGGTTGATGTTATCAGTTGTACAACTTAAAAGCATGTAATGGATGGTCTGATAAAAGCTTCACATAATTATTAACACTCTTAAAAGATATGTTGCCAGATGATAATGAACTTCCTAGTCGAACTTACGAGGCTAAACGGATTTTGTGCTCTATTGGCATGAGTTACGAAAGGATTCATGCGTGTCCTGACGATTGCATTTTATTTCAAAACGAATATGAATTACTAAAGGCGTGTTCGAAATGCAATGTCTCTCGATATAAGAAGAAATAATCTACTCCAGCAAAAGTCGTGTGGTATTTTCCTATAATACCAAGATTTAGGCGCACGTATCACAGTGAAGAAGATTCAAAACACTTGACATGACATGTAGATGAAATAATTAGAGATGGAAAGTTTCGACACCCTGCAGATTCCCCATAATGGGCAAAAATTGATCACGAGTATCCTGAATTCGGGATAGAGTCAAGAAATCTAAGACTTGCACTTTCTACTGATGGAATGAATCCACATGGTCTTCAAAGCATCTCACATAGCACGTGGCCTGTGATTTTGGTAATATATAACCTACCTCCATGGTTATGTATGAAGCGTAAGTTTATGATGTTGTCTCTGTTAATTTCTGGACCCAAACAACCGGGGAATGATATCGACGTATACTTGACTCCTTTAATTGAAGATTTAAAAATTATGTGGGAGACAGGTGTGGAAGTTTATGATGGGTATAAGAAAGAATGTTTCAATTTGAGGGCTATGTTGTTCGGCACAATTAATGATTTTCCAGCATATGGTAATTTATCAGGATATAGCATTAAAGGTCAGTGTGCATGTCCTATATGTGAAGAGAGTACAAATTGGATGCGGTTGAAACATTGTAAGAAGAATGTGTTTCTTGGACATCATAGATTTTTACCTTATAGTCATCAGTATCGTGGGTGGAGAAATGCATTCAATGGAAAATCAGAGGAAGGTAAAGCTCCTTTAGCACCGACTGGATATCAAATACTTGAAAAAGTACAAGGTTTGACCAATAAATTTGGCAAACCTTTTGCGGGAGAGCTGGTCAAAACTGGGTGGAAGAAAAAGTTAATTTTCTTTGAATTGCCATATTGGAAGTCATTGTATATAAGACATTTCCTCGATGTGATGCATATTGAAAAAAATGTATTTGATAGTGTTATTGGTACGTTACTCAATGTTCCAGGAAAGTCTAAAGATGGCATCAATGCAAGATTGGACTTGGTCGATATGGGAATAAGAAATGAATTGGGTCCCATAAAGAAAGGAAATCGCACATATCTACCTCCAGCCGCTCATACTCTATCTAGAAAGGAAAAAATTGTTTTATGTAAATTTCTACACGAAGTTAAAGTTCCAGAAGGATACTCTTCAAACATTAAAAATTTGGTTTGTATGAAAGACCTCAAGTTAAAAGGTTTGAAGACCCATGATTGTCATATTCTAATGGAGCATTTGCTACCAATAGGTATACGTTCCATTTTACCTGAAAAAGTTCGACTAGCCTTAACTAGATTATGTTTCTTCTTCAGGGAAATTTGTAGTAAAGTGATCGACCCTCAGAAATTACCGACATTGCAGAGGGAAATTGTTGTTACTTTGTGTGAGCTTGAAATGTATTTCCCACCCTCGTTTTTTGATATAATGGTTCACCTTACTGTTCATCTGGTTAAGGAGACACAACTTTGTGGGCCAGCTTATATGAGATGGATGTATCCGATAGAACGATATATGAAAATATTAAAAGGGTACGTAAAAAGTAGAAGTCGACCAGAAGGTTGTATTGCTGAACGATACATTGTTGAAGAGGCTGCTGAATTTTGTACTGAATATCTGTCCAATGTTGAATCCATAGGGCTTCCCATGTCTCGTCATTCGGGAAGAATATCAGGAGAAGGGATAATTGGAAGGAGACTACTGACTATATCAAGGACAGAATGGGAGCAGGCACAATTGTATGTTCTGCACAATGATGATGAGGTTCAACCGTATGTTACAATACACATGGATCAGTTATCTCGTTTGAACATGAATAGGAATCAAAATTGGATAACTCTAGAGCACAATCGAAGTTTTATAACATGGTTAAATAATCACATAAAGTCAAAGTTTGATATAGACCCCAGATCAATTTCACAGAGATTGAGGTGGCTAGCAAATGGTCTGAGTTTACATGTCTTTTCTTACACTGATTATGTAATTAACGTCTACACATTTTATACCAAAGAACAAGATGATCAGACCACTATTCAAAATAGCGGAGTCACTCTCGTAGCTGAAGCGATGCATGTCTCAAGTGCAAAAGACAAAAACCCAATATATGCAAATCTATCATATTTTGGGGTTATCGAGCGCATATGGGAGTTAGACTACACAATGTTTCGTGTTCCCATATTTGGTTGCAAGTGGGTCGATAAAAATAATGGCGTTTGGATTGATGAGTCAGGGTTCTTGCTTGTCGATTTTAATAGGATGGGATACAAAGACGAGCCTTTTATTAGCGTCGCAAGCTCAACAAGTGTTTTATGTCACTGATCTTGCTGATGATAAATGGTATGTTGTCCTATCGACCAATAAAATAGGTGATGATAACAATAATGATGAAGATGTTGGTAATGATCTTTTATTTGCAACATCACAACCACATGAAATTGATTCAACTGATGAAGGTTTATATCTTAGAGATGATCATGATGAGGGAATTTGGATTAATCCATCGTTTCGTATCGTTAATGGACAAAATAAATGTGAATCCCACCAGAAAAAGAAGAAGGGCATCTTAATGTACATGTTTAATTGTTTTGTATAAGCCATGTAATCTGAATTGAGTTCATGTAATTTAATTGTTTGAACATGTTTAATTGTTTTATATAAGCAGCCATGTATTTGATTTTCTGCTTATATTTATTTACTGCTTATATTTAGCTTGATCTTAGTGTTTTATACTAAGTTCATGTAATTTAATATAAACTAGCATTTTACATGAACTGAACTGAATATAAACTAGTAATTTACATGAACTGAACTGAACTGAAAAAAAATCCAAATATAGGTAATTTACATGAACTGAACTGAATATAAAAGGCGTTGTAAATTGCTTTTAAAAAAATAGTCATATAACATAAGAAAACAAAGAGGTCTTTTACAGCGCTTATTCTACAAGCACTGTAAAAGAGCCTTTTAAAAATAAAATAAGAAGGTCTTTTAGAGCGCTTATTTGAAAAAGCGCTGTAAAAGGCTTTTAAAAAAACAGTCATATAACAAAAGAAAACAAAAAGGTCTTTTACAACGCTTATTCTACAAGCGCTGTAAAAGAGCCTTTTAAAAATAAAATAAGGAGGCCTTTTAGATCGCTTATTTGAAAAAGCGATGTAAAAAACTTTAAAATAAAACAGTCATATAACATAAGAAAACAAAGAGGTCTTTTATAACGCTTATTATACAAGTGCTGTAAAAGAGCCTTTTTAAAAATAAAATAAGGAGGCCTTTTAGAGCACTTTTCCAACAAGCGTTGTAAAATGCTTAGGTCTTATAGAGTGCTTTTCCAACAAGCGCTGTAAAAGGCTTCTAAAAAAGCACTGTAATAGGGTTTTATATATAACAGTAAACCGCTTCAGTTTCCTCTTCATTACGTAAACTTCACTATCATCTCCTCTTCATCGTTCTTCTCTTCCTTTGTGAACCCTGTCATCTCTTCCATTACGAACCATATTTCCACGATCATTGCTCTCATTTCGAACCACATTTCCATCCACGATCATCTCTCTCATTACACACCATCTCTTTTCATTGAAATACGTAACCCTCATTACGTATTTCTTCGAACCATACTTCAGTTTCTGCGAACCGTATTTCTGTGAACCCTCATTTCTACGCATTACGTATTTCTTCGAACCCTCACTATTCAGGTATTGATGTTATTAATTTTTTTTTTATCTCTAAAATGCATGTTGAACTTATACTGATACGTACTTAAACTACTGCATGTTGAACTTATTGTAGATAAATGGCTACCAACAAATATTTAGATTGTCAAAATGAGGAAGTTGTCAACACTAAGACTTACGAAAATGAAGTCAAACGTGGTGCAACCAACATGCAAAAGGTCATAAAAGCAAGGAACAGTGGCATAAAATTTGAGGTATACTATAATCTGTTTGTTGTTTATTTTTTTTATCTTTTTTGAAAGCATGTACTTAATATATGAGTTTATTAGGTTGGATGGAATGAGAGTGGTCAGCCAATTGACCCCAACAGCTCCATGTTTGTATGTTACATTGGGGCTGTTGTTCGTCAGAATATCCCCATTACAATTGATGATTGGAGAGATAAGGCGTTGAAGGATGCGAAAGATATACTGTGGAATGATATACAAGTAACTTTTTTGATCCACTCTTTTGTCATTTATAATTTTTTCCATTGAAATACTTTACTCAAACTATATCTTTATTTCGTTTGCAGACTGCTTTTGTTGTTGACGAGATGAGAAAGAATTACGTATTGAGAGTTGTCGGGAAAATACACCGGGGTTTTAGATCTCACCTCTCAAATTTCTATCTAAAATATCGTGAAGGAAATATTAATGCTGAAGCTCCAAGAATATATAAACATTATATATCAAATGAAGAATGGAGCGCATTTGTAGCAAAACGTTCGAACCCCGCGTTTGTGGTAAGTGATTAATTTATTAGCATTTGTGTTTTATTATTCATATTCATAGTGTATTTTAAATTTTTACACGATTGTTATTTTTTTTTATATAGAATATAAGTAAGGCAAATCGCGAGAGGGAAAAAAATTCGACGCACCCATACAAAAAATCACGTATGGGATATGCACGTCTAGAGCAAAAACCTGTAAGTAATTAAACATCAATTTTATATAATGTGGTACATTATATTATAAACTATAGTTTCTAACTAATATTTTGTTTATGATCTTAACGAATATCTACAAGACACCCAATCCGATCAACTGTTGGGTCGTCATATCTTGTGGAAGGAAGCTCGTGTAAATAAGGATGGAGTGGTTGATAACGAAAATATTCAAAAAGTAATAGAACTTTGTGTAAGTATATTATCACTTTAATATTGTATTTTAAAAATGATATTGAACTTATCTTTTTAATCCTACGTGTATTTTAGGAGAATCTCGAACAAAGTTCGGAAAATCAAGAGAACAACAAAGCTAGTTGCAGGTATATTCTCGGTAAAGTGTTTAATGTTCCTGAATATTCCGGTCGCGTGAGGGGGAAAGGATTTGGCGTAACTCCTAAAAGCTATTTTTCACAATAGAAGCGTCAAAATCCATCCAATAAGTATTACAGAAGCTCAAACTCTTATTAGAGCAAGTGGCACTCTTGGTGAAGAAGAATAAAGACAAGCAACTTCCGGATCAGCTCCAACGTGAAATACAAATGGAGAGTGAAAACGCGAGTTGCAACATTGGTCTCAAAAGTCTTCCTGAGGTAATTAATTACTTACTTATGTAATTACTTATGTATTAACCATACTTATGTATTAACCATTGATTTAGCGTGTCACTCCTTGCGTGTTGTACTTATCCTCCCCTACTCATCGCAAGGTTGAAAAAGGAAAATTGTACAATACTTCAGGGGAAGTATTGCACAACACACCGATCCATGCGGGCCATGTCAAAGTATCACCTGTTATTGCTTTGGAACCAAATGCACCGTTGCCTATACCGGACAACGATGCAGATATGAAGTTTTTGGGCGAAGCAGTTGGTAGTTACATGGCATGGCCTACACATCTTGTTGCCCTTGATAAGGTATGTTTAATTAATTGAAATTTATGTTTAATTGATATGTATATTTAATTGGAGGATTATAATTAATTGCTGATTTTTTTCCGCTGCTAACTTTAATTTCACATTTATATTTAGATTCAGACAAAGTCTAAAGGGAATGATAAGAAGATTCCCAGAAACGAGTCAGTTACATTGCCGGAAAAGGTTTTGTCACATTTATTCTTTAAGGTTTGTCATTTTTTCAGATTCAATAAACTAACATTTAACCTCATTTTTTCAGATTCAATCCAATAAACCACCCGCACAGCAAACCAGCTGCCAGAACAAACCAGTTGCCGCACCACAACTGGTTGTTCGTGGTAAAAATAAAGCCGACAAAATTCAAAAATTGGAGGATAATAAAGCTGCCAAAGTTGCGGCTAAAAAACTGGATCGGGGAAAATCAATTGCTGCTGCTCCTAAAATAAGTCAGTCATGCCTTGCTATATATGGGTCGTGTCTTGACATACAAGTAAAAAGGAATATGGGCAGCAACGACGATTCACGCATCATAAGCATGAATAGAGCTATATTCGGAGATGAGTATGAAGAACTACTTGAAAAGGAGCACATATACGAACTTCTCAACCATAAGGAGCTGAGTGCTACTGTCATCAGCTTATACATTAGGTAAAAATTACTTTTAATTGCATGTATTGGTAATTAATTTAATTTATTGGTAATTAATCTAATTTGAAATTTTCATTGAAGGTTTTTGTATGAGAAGTTGGTGTGCACGCGCAGATTGTCAAATAGATATTCATTCTTGTCCCCCCATAAGCTTTCGATGTGTAAATTCGATCTAGTGAATGTAAAGAAATACATTGCAGATATCCTATTAGGAAATATAGAGAAGGATAAGTTGTTCCTTGCACCCTATAATTCAGGGTACGTAATTATATATTATTTATTTATATCATTTTTAATTTATGAGATCTTAATTTATTAGTTGTGTAAATAAAATTGCCAACCAAATTTTTGTTGTTGTAGGGCACATTGGGTG
>PGTU02014838.1:0-10035 GCA_002896215.2 Cicer echinospermum
AACCAATCTTGTGCATCCAATAAGTTCATTTGTTGTCATTAGATTACATTTCGGTCATTTTAGTCTCCTAGGCTATCTTGTTCCACATTTAGGGTTTTTAACCAAATCTTGTGCATCCAATATGTTCATTTGTGTATTGGATTAACATTTAGGTCATTTCATCCTCCCTAGGTTTATTATAGTCCAGATTGGGTTTTTAAACCAATTGTTGTGATCCAATAGTGTGTTTGTTGCATTTGAATGAACATTTAGGTATTCGTCCTCCCTAGTTTCTTATTTTGTCCAATTAGGTTTTTACCCAATCTTGTCGTATTCCAACATGATCATTTTGTGTCATTGATTAACATTTACGGTCATTTTCGTCCTCCCTAGGTTTATGTCCAGGGCCCAATTAGGGTTTTAACCAATCTTGTGCATCCAAAGGTCCGTTTGTGTCATAGGATGACATTTAGGTCAATTCGTCCTCCTCTATACTCATTTCGTGCCAATTTAGTGTTTTTAACCAATCTTGTGCACAGCGAAATAGTTATGTGTGTCATTGGTTAAACCTTTAGGTCACTTTGTCCTGCCTAGCTTTTATGTCTAGATAGGATTTTACCAATCTTGTGCATCCAATAGAGTTCATTTGTGTCATTAGGATGAACGTTTAGGTCATTTTCGTCCTCCCTAGGTTTATTTTGTCCAATTAGGATTTTTAACCAATCTTGTGCATCCAACAGGGTGTGTTTGTGTCATTGGATGAACATTTATGTCATTTCGTCCTCCCTAGACTTATTCTTGTCTAATTAGGGTTTTTAACCAATCTTGTGCATACAATAAGTTCATTTGTGTCATTGGATGAACATTTAGTTCCTTTTCGTCCTTCCCCTAGTTTATTCTTGGCTAATTAAGGTTTTTAACCAATATTGCGCATGCAATAAGTTCATTTGTGTCATTGGTGAACATTTTTAGGTCTTTTCGTCCTCCCTAGGCTTATTCTTGTCCAATTAGGGTTTAACCAACTTGTGCATCTAATAAGTTCATTGTGTTCATTGGATTAACATTTAAGTTATTTTCGTCCTCCCTGAGTTTATTCTAGTCAATTAGAGTTTTTTAACAAATCTTGTGCATCCAATAGGTGTTTTTGGCATTAGATGAACATTTAGGTCATTTTCTCCTCCCTGACTTATTATAGTCCAATTAAGGTTTTTAACCAATCTGTACATGCAATAAGTTCATTTGTGTTATTGGAATTAACCTTTAGGTCATTTTCGTCAACCTTGCGTTTATGCTTGTCCAATTAGGGTTTTTAACAATCTTGTGATCCATAGGTGTATTTTGTGTCATTGGTATGAACATTTTGTCATTGTCCTACCTAGACTTATTCTTGCCAATTTTAAGTTTTTAACCATCATTGTGCATTCATAAGTTCATTGTTCATGAGCATTACACTTGAAGTCAATTTTCGTCCTCCCTAGGTTTATTCTAGTCAATTAGGGTTTTTAACCAATCTTGTGCCATCCATAGGTGTCTTTGTGTCATTGGATGAACATTTAGTCATTTTCGTCCTCCCTAGGCTTTTTCTTGTCCAATTAGGGTTTTTAACCCAATCTTGTGCATCAATCAGTTCATTGTGTCATTGGATGAACCATTTAGTCATTTTCGTCCTCCCTAGGCTTATTCTTGTCCAATTAGGGTTTTTAACCAATCTGTGCATCTAATAGTTTATTTGTTCATTGGATTAACATTTAAGTTATTTTCGTCCTCCCTGAGTTTATTCTTGTTCAATTAGGGTTTTTACAAATCTTGTGCACCTCAATAAGTGATATTTGTGTCATTAGATGAACATTTAGGTCATTTTGTCCTCCCTAACTTATTCTAGTCCAATTAAGGTTTTAACCAATCTTGCGCATGCATAAGTCTTTTGTCATTGAATTAACCTTTAGGTCATTTTCGTCAACCCTAGCTTATGCTTGTCCAATTAGGTTTTTAACCATCTGTGCTCCTATAGGTGTGTTTGTGTCATTGGATGACCATTTTGGTCATTTTGTCCTCCCTAGACTTATTCTTGTCCAATTAAGGGTTTTAACTAATCTTGTGCATGCAATAAGTTCATTTGTGTCTGGATTAACATTTACGTCATTTCGTCCTCCCTAGGTTATTCTTGTCCAATTAGGGTTTTTAACCAATCTTGTGTGATCCAACAGGTGTGTTTGTATCATTCGATGAACATTTAGGTCATTTTTGTCCTCCCCTAGACTTATCTTGTCTAATTAGGGTGTTTTTAACCAATCTTGTGCAATAAGTTCATTTGTGTCATTGGATGAACATTTAGGTCAATTTCGTCCTCCTTAGGGTGTTTAACCAAAGGCATGTTTGTATCATGAATAATTGATCGAGGAATAAGTTACCTTAACCTGCTCTGATGCCAACGTTAACCTGAAATTTCTCCAAGTCAATACACCCCAAGCCTCGAGTCCGAATTTCTTATAACCCAACTCAGGGCACTCCCTTCAACACTGCTACGTTGCCGACCGAATCCAACCCAAACCCATGTCTCGCCGACTCTCCCAACATCTTATTACCCCCACTCGGGTCACAAGCTCGCGCAACCAAGCCCGGTGAATCTATTCTAGATTTACAGAAAAGGTTCTCCCATTTAACCAATCATTTGACAGCACTTGGAAAAATCTTCACAAATGATGAACTAAATCTAAAAGTACTAAGGTCATTGACAAGGGCATGGCAACCAAAAGTTACAGCAATATCAGAAAAGAAAAGCCTATCCAAGATGTCTCTTTCTGCACTATTGGAAAACTTCAAGAGCATGAAATCGAATCGAAGGCTAGAACAAAATGAAAGTCAGAAAAGAAGAAAAAAAATATTGCGTTAAAGACTGAATCAAGAGAACAAAGCAAAGAGAATGATTCAGATGAAGATGAAAATATTATCCTTCTTGTTAAGAAATTTGGTAAATTTCTTAAAAACGACAGAACATTCAAAAGAAAAGCTTCAAGAAGAAGACAATTCTACATCAAATCAAAATTTCACTTGCTTCGAATGTGGAAAACAAGACATATTAAAGCAGACTGCCCAAATATTGCTAAGAAGAATTTCAACAGAAAGAAAAGACTTCAAGAAAGGATACATAGCTTGGGAAGACAATGAAGTAAGTTCATCTTCAGAAACAGAAAGTGAAGAATGCGCCAATGTTGCATTAATGGCCTCGCATCAATCAGATGATGAAGAGGTTATAATATAGACTCTCCTCTTTATAATAAGACTAATAATGAATTAATTATAGAATACAATGATGCTCAAAACGCAATAAAAGAATTACTTATTGAATGTAAAAAATCTATGTAAATTAGTATCAACACAAAGAAACAAATCTCAAGTTTACAAGAAAAAGTTGATATGATAGAGAAAAATTCTGAAAAACTAAAACGAATTCTGCATGCAATAAATGTGATCCCTCTCTTTCGAAAATTGTTCAATTAAATAGAGTAATTGAACGATACGAAAAGGGACAATTAGGATTGGAAAATGTTCTAAACATGCCAAAGATACTCAAATGATAAAAGTGGTCTTGGATACTCAAAATTGATAAACCAATTTGAACAAAACTATTTTTGTTAAAGCAAGTAGTCAATCTAATCAAGAAAGATTATAGTTATGAAAAAGGATGATCTTTATAATAAGAAAATTATTCAAATAAATCTCATACACTATGTTCTAATAGTAGATTTAATCCTACTTGCTTTTTGTGGTCTTCATGGTCATACACCTAATACATGTCATATTAGAAATATTAGTGTTCCAAAAGTCATTCATATGGGTAAAGAAAGGTACTAACCATCAAGGACCCAAAGCACATTGGGGTACCTATAAAGTTTGATCTCAATTTTGTAGGTAAGCAAACAAAAGACTTCAACATGTGGTACTTGGATAGTGGTGCTCTAAACACATGACGGGTGATATAACAAAATTTTCGCTTTAACACTTGAGTAAAGGACATGTAGTATATGGAGACAACAACAAAGGAAAATTTTAGCATTGGAAAAGTGGTTACAGCACCATCTCCCTCAATTGAAGATGTCTTATATGTTGAAGGTCTAACATAATCTCATAAGCATCAGCCAGCTTTGACAAAGGATACAGATAGTTTTTAATAAAGATGAGTGCGTCATCCAAAATGAAGCTACAAATGAAACTCAGTTTGTTGGTAAGCGTTTCAAAAACATTTTCATACTTAATTTTGAAGATTTATCCTTGAAAATGAAATGTCTTTTGGTAAGCGACAATAATGATGCTTGGCTATGGCATAAGAGATTTGCTCATATTCACATGGATCATTTAAACAAATTGGTCAAGCATGATCTTGTTGTAGGCTTACCAAAATAAATTTATTAAAGGATAAATTGTGACGCTTGTCAAAAAGGCAAACAAACAAAAGTTCTTTCAAACCTAAAAATGTCATTTCAACTTCTAGACCGCTACAATTGATACATATGGATTTGTTTGGTCCATCAAGAACCAAAAGTCTTGGTGGAACTCATATGGACTAGTTATTGTTGATGATTACTCAAGGTTCACTTGGACCTTATTTTTGGCAAATAAAAATGAAGCTTTAAGGCATTAAAAACTATGCCAAGCTAGTCCAAAATGAACAATCTGCCAAAAATTGTATCAATTAGAAGTGTCATGGAAGGAAATTTCAAAATACTTCATTTGAAGAATTTTGTGAAGAAAATGGCATTTTTCACAATTTTTCTGCACCAAGAACACCACAACAAAATGGGGTCGTTGAGAGAAGAATAGATCCTTAATAGAGCTGCTAGAATATGCTAAGCGACTCAAATCTACCAAAATACTTTTGGGCAGATGCTGTAAACACAGCATGCTATGTTTCCACCGGGTAATTATTAGGCCAATTCTTAAGAAAACTCCATATGAACTTTACAAAGGTAGAAACCCAATATCTCTCACTTTCACATTTTTGGATGTAAATGTTTTGTGTTAAATAATGGTAAAGACAACCTTGAAATTTGATGAAAAAGCCTGATGAAGGTATATTTCTCGGTTACTCTTATCTAGTAAAGCATTTAGAATCTTTTAATAAAAGAACCTTATTAGTGAGAATCAATGCATGTAACCTTTGATGAAACTAACCCATAAAAGAAGAAAATTATTTCTTGTGATGATGATGATGTTTTTGAAAGCAATGATCCAAGCAAAAAACTTTCAACAAGAAAAGTGGAGTCAATATTGAAAGGCAAAGTGATGATCTTCCTAAAGAATGGAGAACCCATAGATATCACCCTATTGACAACGCATCATAGGTGATATAAATAAGGAGTCACAACAAGGTTTAAATTGCAAGATGCTTGTTTAAACATGGCGTTTGTTCCAAATCGAACCCTCCAAAATTGGTGAAGCACTTAAGATGATCAATGCATACTTGCCATGCAGAAAGAACTCAATTCAATTCGAAAGAAGCCAAGTTTGGGGAACTTGTTCCTAATCCTGGAAATAAACACATCATTGGTACAAAATGGGTGTTCAAAAATAAACTAGATGAGAATGGCATAGTTGTTCGCAACAAAGCTAGATGGTTGCTCAAGGATACAATCAAGAGGAAGGGATAGACTTTGAGAAACATTTGCTCCTGTAGCAGATTAGAGGCAATACGTCTACTATTAGCATATGCTTGCTCATGAATTTTAGTTATATCAAATGGACGTGAAAGTGCATTTTCAATGGGTACATCAATGAAGAAGTTTATGTCAAGCAGCCCCTGGATTTGAAGATTCCAAAATCCCTCACACGTTTACAAATTAAAAAAGGCTCTTTATGGTCTAAAACAAGCTCCAAGAGCTTGTATGATAGATTAAGCACCTTTTTATGTGAACGAGGATTTGACAAAGGAGAAGTTGATAAAACATCATTATGTCAAAAGAGAAAATAGTCACACATTATTGGTTCAAATTTATGTTGATGATATTAATATTTGGATCAACCAACAAGGACATATGTGAAGAATTCTCTTCAATAATGCAAGAGAATTCGAAATGTCCATGATGGGAAAATTAAACTATTTTCTTGGCTTCAGTATCAAGCAAACTTGAGCACGACATCTTCATCAATCAAGCCAAATATTGTAAAGAATTACTAAAGAAATTTGAAAATGGAAATTGGCAAAGAAAGTACAACTCCAATGGGCTCCGGAACATATGTGATAAAGATGCATCAGGAATTTCCATCGACTTATCCAAATATCGAGTATTGATTGGATCATTATTATATCTAACGCCAGCCGGCCAGATATCATGTTTAGTGTGTGTTTATGTGCAAGAGATTTCAGGCAGATCCGAAAGAATCACATCTAGTAGCTGTTAAAGAATTATGAAGTATCTGAAAAGAACAACAAATGAGCCTATGGTATCCCAAGGTAGATATGTAGCTTAGTAGGATCTTCTGATTCGGATTATGCTGGGATGCAAAACAGACCGTAAAGCACCAGTGGCACATGTCCATGTCTTAGGAATGCCCTTGTTTTCTGTCTTGTAAAGCAGAAGCGTGTGTTGCACTTCAGTACTTGCTGAAGCGAAATATATATGCAGACAGGAAGCTGTTGTGCCCAGATTCTCTGCTCAAACAGCAAATTTACATGACTATGGAGTTATCTCGGATGCATTCCCTTAAGATGTGATAACACAAGCGCAATCAAACATCTCAAAGAATCCAATCATGCACTCCAGAACTAAACACATCGTATCCGACATCATTTTTCTACGGGTCACTTACTAAAGGAAATGTTGAGGTAACATTTGTGACTACACACATCAATTGGCCGATATATTTACAAACCGTTACCTAAACTCATTTTAAAATCGAAGAAACTTGGTCATTTTGAGTGAATTTGATCTTTTACATGCATGATAACATAGTTTGCATATCTCTTATGTCTTATTGATTATTGCCTTTTGATATATGAATTTGTGTATTACATGATGCAATCTTCATAAAAAAAACTGATTTTTAAGCAAAACGTACTTACGTAGTCGAATACAAATGATTGTATTCGAATACAAACTTTCCCAGAATTCCTGTATTCGAATACAAAGGATGTGTTAGTCGAATACACGTTCCAGAAAAATGTGTATTCGAATACAAGAAGTGTAGTCGATACACCTTCGCGTTTTTGCCCAGATATAAAAGCTGCTACACATAAGTTAGGGTATATTTCATTCGTATTCGAATACAGCCTCAGTTCCTTTTTCATCTCTCTCAAACTCATCCTCCTCCTTCCACTTACTTACCCATTCACTCAACCTAACAAAATCCATTACTCTTTACTTCCTTCTTGTCATCCCTCTTCAAAACTCTCACAACTGTCCCATTTTCTCTAAAACCCAACTTCACCAAAACCCTTCTCACCATGGTGCTCGCAACGAGGACCACGCACCAAACATGCCGCAGTAGGTCCTCACGAAACGAACCAAGAACTCCCAACATCACGGATCTATCCGGCTTCTACACACCCGGAGGAAATTGATCGTTTTTGGCACTTTCTACTCGGACAAGCGCCTTATTATCCCCAAATACGGTACTTTGGACTCTTTTTCTGATTTTAAATTTCCTGCGTTGCTTAAAGCACAACATGTTGAAGAGTTTATAGGCTACAATGGTCCAGTTTATCCAGATTTGGTTAGGGTTTTTTATTGTAATCTCATACAAGAGGGAAAACTGCTAGTCTCGCGCGTTAAGGGTAAAGTTATTCGTTTAAATACCAAAACCATTGGAGAAATTCTGAATATTCCTTTTAATGGTGAACAATTTTGTCCAAACAATTTATGTGAATGGGGTGATATTTCTAAATATGATGCGTATGTCTCTCTCTGTCGGTTTGATCGCCGCACCATGGAACAAAAGAGAGCTCAGGCAGGTTCCAAATATGCCCAGCAACGGTATGGTGTGGGAAATCTTACTGTTGATTATCGGCTTCTACACTATTTCCTTAGCTACATTTTGGTTCCGAAGGCTGGAAATTACTCCCAAATTTCGGAGTTTGAATTGCAAATTATGAATTTCATGTTTGAAGGTCGTCAACTTAATTGGGCATTTTTTGTGAAATCTATTATGTTTGGCTCTCGCGAGGCAATTGGCTTACCCTATGCAAAGGTGGTTTCACGAATTTTGGAACACTTTGGTGTGGACTTCTCTGATGAAGTTATGTTTACACCCACCAAAGAAAATATGTTGGATTTAGGTGTCTTGCCTAGCATGCGGATAATATGGAATGACGAGCTTGAAGCATTTGTGCATAAAGGTGATCATGGTCCACCATCTGAAGATGCACCAGAGGACAATCCTGGACTCTCCAACACTGCTGCTCAAGGAGATGATGCTGGCGAGGACACTGCATCTGATGATGATTATATCTCAAATCAAATGATCATGACTCGCCTTGATTTTTTCCAAACCTTCTTCCAAACTCAATTCGACAAGTTGACCACCTCTATCGACACTCGCTTCACCACCAATTGAACTTACCATGCTCGCAATCATGACGCACTTATACTCACAGACATTAGTCACATTATCCGACAAACTTGATCATTTCCACATTCCGACAGAATTTGATGAAGTCTTTTAAATCTTTGTTTAAGTTAACTTTTTGTATTCTGTGTTATGTAATATTTGCTTTATGAACTCCTTTGTCGTTTAAATTCTGGTGTGTTTTGTATTACTGTTTCAGACTATTAGTATTCACTTCTATGATCTTCTAACTTAATTCCATTACTGTATTCTTGTTTCCTTCTATGTCTTTTGTGTATGACTTTTACTCGCACCGTGTATGTCTCTTTTTTTTTTCTCTCTATTCTCTTCTTTTTATCATGTCAAAAGGGGAGAAAATTTAGTGTTGTTGTTTCATTTCAAACCTTGTAGGCACTCAAAACATTTTCAAATCAATCACATTACAACGGAGAAATATGCACCTATTACGGGAGCAAAAGATTTCAACATCCACTCTTCTTTCACACACATTTGTCATAATCAAAAGGTGAGAGAATGAAAAACATGTTTTGATGACGACAAGACCCACCAACTATGGACAATGCAGCAGATCAAAAAGAAGATAACCATCTTAATGAGCTATCCAAATCCAAATAATAAATGAGTAAATATAAAGGTATTGATAGGCAAATCAATAGTTCAAATACTTTCAGAACAATTCATATTATACATATGCATTAACATGTTTCAAAATCAAAAACAACATTACAAATCATTTGAAATTCATATTTTGACAATGCCATAGTGTATTCGAATACCACAGTCTGTACCTTTCGAACAACTTACCGTCAGAAGCAAAACGTTTAAGAGTGTATTCGACTTAAGACACGCATCTAGTACCCTGAACTACAGGCTAAGTCACGTGCCAAGTGTAACATGCGACTACAGCCTCATCTGTGTCGACACCACACGAACTGTCAGAGAGTGCCACGAGCATGTGATAATCGACTACACTGCATATATGTAGCTCGTAACAAGTTAAGTCAGAGGCTAAAATACATTGATCTGTATTCGACTACATTGATGTGTATTCGAATACAAGATGTAAAATTTGAATTTTTTGAACGTTACAAAGACATGTATTAGAATACACATATACTGTATTCGAATACACCTGGAAACATTACAATTTTTCAGATCTGGAATGCCTCTAGAACATTGTAATTTTTCATCAAACCTCTTGGATCAATGGCCACGAATCTGAAAGGATGTTTTATGGAGTATAAATACCCCATAACTTCAGATCAGAAATTAACCATCCTTGAATTAATTCATTTGAACAACTTTGAACAAAATTCTGATTTTTCTAAGTACTTGCATTAGATTTTCATATCATTCTAAAAAGTTCTCAAGTACTTGAATTACTATTGAGTTGTTTATCAATATACCACATCTTAAATTTATTCAAACCTTATTGTATCATTTGTACAAGTAAGATAGTGGTGTGCTATCTTAGAAGAATTGTTAGAAGTTTTG
>PGTU02014839.1:0-10188 GCA_002896215.2 Cicer echinospermum
TTTTAATTTATTAATTTATAGTGTAAGATAAGATTTAGAACGTCGTCAACTGAGAAATACGGAAGAAAAAAAAAAAAAAAAGGAAGATTTAAGAGCGAGAAAGAGGAGGCCGAGAGAAGGAAGAGGACATGCATCGCCAAAGGCCTAGTTACTGTTTCGGCAGCGACAACGGTGACGGCAAGGACAACATCATCAGAGGTTCGATATTTTAGTCTTATTTTTTTGTTTGGTTCATTATGTTATCTTAATTTTTGCTATTACAAATAAAATTTACATTTTTTTTAAAACAAAAGAGTAATTGTATGGTGAAGATAAAGAACAACAAATTTATTGTATGAAGAAAAAATATATACCTTGACGTTCTATTTGTTTCTTGTTACTGATACTCCCTCTTGTGTTTGCCTATTCTTCTTATATGTATTTTTTTATAAACAGAGTTAAAGATCATATCTCCTTTTTAAACAAATGAACATGTATTGTGAGTTTTTGTAAATGTTTAGTTGCTTCTTGTTCTGTCTTTGCTCCCCATTAATTTTTGTTTGATACTTAATTTCTTTTGCTCATAATCTAATTTTTATGCACATCTGATGCATTCACAATTTTAGCCTTATTTTTTATCTATTATGTTCACTGCTAGAAAAGAGCTGATTTGTTGGGCTAAAGAGCTTTTTTGTTTGCAGAATTGTCTTTTAGTTTTTTTTTGTTTTTTTTTCAAACTCATAAGTTTGTTTGTTTGCTCTGTATAATGTGTACAACGGCTAATGACAAACGAAGTTGATTTTTTCATTACTTAATTCATGACATACAATTTTTGTCATGTTTTGTATCAAACATTAGTATAAAATTATCATTTTACCATTAGTTATAACACTCTGACTTATATAATATGTTTTTCTCTAATTAGTTACACATGTACAGGAATAGATATGTTACAACATATACAAGAAAATAGAAGAACAAAGCCTTAATATACGGCTAGTGAATCAGCAAGGCTAGTGTATCAGCAAGGCAATGCATCAGCAGTACTGAGCAAGACAACATAGACTCTTTAAAATTGTAATTTGATTGGCTTATTGTAATTATGAGACAAAATGAGCCTACTTATTACATAACTGTATCATTTTATTTCTAATTATACCTTATTTATTAATAATTATGAATGCATATATATATATATATATATATATATATATATTATTCTTTATTATATTTGTAAGACCCATAATTTTAAAGTACCAATTATGTATTTTTGGTATATTTTGGATTTGGCTCGGAGGCTTTTAAGCCAAGGTTAATAATATTTTGGAGTTTTATAATCGAAGAGTTATTTCGATGCAATTAAATTCTCGTCGATAAATAAATTGATTTTAACTGCGAAAATCCTTTACGGAAATTTAAGGCTTTCGGGTGAAACGGTAATTTAATAAATATCTAGATTTTTAGATATTTGTTAAGTTAATATTTATATATTATATATGTTGTTGGAGGGAAAAGAAAAGAAAACTAGAAGGAAGGAAAAGGAAAGAAATAGTATAAAAGGAAGGAAGAAAGGAAGAAAGGAAAAACAAAGAAAAGAAATAGAAAGGAAGGAAAATCTCAAATTCCATCTCCTTCTCTGAACATCTCACGTGAGCTTAAACCAAAAATTCCATCCTCCTCCATTTTTCGTTTCGTTGCTTCCTTTCCTTCAAAGCTAGTGACCCAAGGTGGGTGAGAGAGACCAAGGTTTCGTACTCCACTCTTCCTCTTTGATTCGAAAACGAAGAAAAACGGTTTTTGAGATCCAAACACAAACCCCTCCTTTCTTCTAGATCCAAACCTCATTTCTCGAAGAGATAGAAGGGAAGTGTCTCACCTCCGTGCTACGGTGCTAGTGCACTAATTTGAAGCGGCGTTGCGAGCGGAGATTTTACCGGAATTACTCGCGGTACCGGAAACGCACGATAAAGCTAACGTTGAGGTAAGGGCTCCTCTCCAAACTTCTAGCTTGCATTAGGGACTTATCTGTAGTTGTGTGGGAAGGAAATTGTTAGGGTTAAATGTATCGATTTGGGGAAAACGAAACTAGGGCGTTATGGATAAAACCTTAGAGTTAGTTTTGTTTATATTGATGAATGTTTCTGGTAAATGAATTTGAATGTCATTGTGTGTGATTATGAGTAAATGAAATTGATGTATCTGTGTGTTATTGGCTTTGATTTGTTGTCGTTTTTTTAAACATGCTCTTAATTGACATGATGAAATTTGATATGTGTAGGTTGGATTTGTGAATAAATGAATTGATAATGTTTTGATGTGAGAATTTGTTTGAGTTTGATGTGTGGAATTGAAAACCATTAAGTAAATGAGTATTAAGAAGGGGAATCTCTAATGTCTCGTTTACCTAATGTGCGTTTGTTTGTGAAAAATCGTTTAGTAACAAGGCGTTAAGAATGGGAATCTCTTAATGTCTCGGTTATTAAATATTTGTTTTGAAAACCGTTTAAGTTAACTGGACGTTAAGGAGGGGAACCTCTTAATGTCTCGGTTACTTTATTTTGTTTTAAAGAAAATCGTTAAGTTAACTGGGCGTTAAGAATGGGAATCTCTTAATGTCTCGGTTACTTAATATTTTGTTTTGAAAACCGTTTAAGTTAACTGGACGTTAAGAGGGGAATCTCTTAATGTCTCGGTTACTTAAATTTTGTTTTAAAGAAAAATCGTTAAGTTAACTGGGCGTTAAGAATGGGGAATCTCAAAGTTCTCGTTACTTAATATTTAGTTTTGAAAACGTTTAAGTTAACTGACGTTTAAGGAGGGAATCTCTTAATGTCTCGGTTACTTAATATTTTGTTTTAAAGAAAAAATCGTTTAAGTTAACTGGGCGTTAAGAAGGGGAATCTCTTAATGTCTCGGTTACTTAAATATTTGTTTTTGAAAACCCGTTTAAGTTAACGCAGACGTTAAGAGGGGAACCTCTAATGTCTCGTTACTAATATTTGTATTTGTTTTAAAGAAAATCGTTAAGTTAACTGGGCGTTAAGAATGGGGAATCTCTTAATGTCTCGTACTTAACAGTTTGTTTTGTGGAACCTCCTAACCTCGTTACTTAACTAAAGAAAAACTGGGCGTTAAGAATGGGGAATCTCTTAATGTCTCGTCTCGTTACTTGAAATCTCTTATTTTATTTAGAAAATTGTTAAGATAACTGGGCGTTGAGAATGGGAATCTCTAATGTCTCGTTACTTAATGTTCGTCTTTGAAAATCGTTTCAGTAAATGAGTATAAGAATGGGGAATCTCTTAATGACTTATTTACTGAATGTTTTGTCTTTGAAAATCGTTAAGTTAAATGAGAATTAAGAATGGGGAATCTCTTAATGTCTCGCTTTGTTTATGTGTGTTTCGGTAAATCGTGCTGACCCGATAGGTGGCACACTTGGTAAACAGTACGGGCCCGTTATAGGCAGTACGTTTACGATTTACGTTTGGTAAGTCGTGCTGACCCGGATGGGTGGCACCTCGGTAAACAGTACGGACCCGTGATAGTAGTACGTTACGACTTACGTTCCTGAGGGAATTGTTGGTAAGTTGTGTGACCCGGATAGGTGGGCACCTCGGTAAACAGTACGGACCCGTGATGTTGACGTTACGACTTACGTTCCTGCGGAATTGCGTTGTCCGTGAAGACTGCGCAGGGTTTGTCCGTGAGAGACTACGCCTGGTAAGTTAGATGAGAATAAGAAATGGGGAATCTCTTAATGTCTCGTTTACTCGTGTATGTTTTGTAAGTTGTGCTGACCCGGATAGGTGGCACTCGTAAACGTACGACCCGTGATAGGTAGTACGTTTACGACTTACGTTCCTGAGGGATTGTGTTTGTCCTGGAGAGACTACACCCTGTATGATGTGAACTGTTGGTTCATTTTGTTGTGTAGTAATGTGTTATAAATGCTAAGTGTTATGTTTGGAATTGGTGATAACATGTTTGATGCAATACCATTTCCGAAATCCATGATGTCGTAGTAATTGTTTATCAGTGTTAAGTGTTAAGAATTGGGATTATGCATGAACGTGATGATTAGTTTATGAATTTTTGAAAGAATGCACAGGTAAATCGATTGATAGTAAACAGGGACTTGGCCAAATGGACAAAATCGATTAGCCAATCGATTTTGTAATCAGTTTTTCGAAAATCATTTACGAAATCGATTGCCTCAATCGATTGGGCTTAAGTCAGGGACTCATCCATATTCGACCAAATCGATTTGGAAATCGATTGGCCATTAAGTCAGGGGCTCAGCTACCCGTCAATCGATTGAATCAAGCCAGATTTCAAAATTTCACTAAAAACCTTCAGGAATCGATTGATATTAAGTCAGGGCTCAGTACTCACTCAATCGATTTCCTAATCGATTGATTTCAGCCCAGGATCTGTTTCATCGAAATCCTTCAACCAATCGATTGCCTAATCGATTGGCTCAGTGAGAATCCTCAGTTTTTAGTTGTATGACTGTTGCTCATGAAACTATCCATGTCTTGATGTGTTATATATAATTAGGGGATGAGACCTCAGTTTACTCTCATTTTAAACTGGCAAAGTATTGTATGAACTTTTCGCATATGAAAATCCTGCTAAGGTGCATGCTTGTGTAAAGTTATTTTAGCATCAAAACTTAAATATTGATGTGTTAACTGTATTTTCGGTGGGCCTTACAATTATTGTGAAATCTGGGCTTGCCCTCAGATGAGAGTCAGACGATCCTACGGTTTCTTACACTACGGACGGAAATGAGATGCACGCTTGACTGCAGCTACGTTAGGAGAATCTCACGGGGCGCGTGGAGATATCGGGTGTTATTGTGTTTAAAATGATCAGATTAGGTTGGCCATAGAGGATCAGAGCCTTTCTTTTGTATTGCATTTATTTAAAATGGAAGACTGTACCAACCCTATACTAATATTGTCAGCTCGAACATGCTTGTTATTTGCGATGGGTTACATGTACCATACATTGTTGTTGGGTAAATGGATATTGGATTTTATAATAGGAGTAACTTTCCGCTGCCTGTATTATAATGACTTCAAAATTACTATTATCCTAAAGGCATTTATTATATTATTTCTCTGCTTTATTTTAAATTCTTTTGAAAAAAAAATATACCCTCGCTTTGAAAAACGGGGTGTTACAATAGTTTGTCTTAGATTCATAAATAATAAATAAAATAATGACAACATACAAAATTGATTTATTATGAGTATAATTTAACAGATTAAATTGGGGTACTACACCTTTTTATTTCTTCTTTTTCTAGTTTTTCAGATCATTAAACTTTCATATTCTCTAATAGGGTCGGATGAAGGGATTTGAATATCCATCCAGATTGTATCTTGATGAATCTGATTGGAGTGTTCAAAGAAATCTCCTGATCTATGTAAAATTCTGACACTTCTGTTTAGCTGATGTAATAGGTTCTTCTAGTAATTTGAACTGATGTAATTATGTTTCTCTAGTAGTTCCAATTTTGTTGAAAATTATTTCTCTATCAATTGTTGATTATGTTGTATGTGTGATATGTATATTATTTTATTATGTTGATACTCAATATTTTTTTTATATATTCTGGTTCATACATATGGTTTGGATCTGATAGGTGTTGTTCTGACCCGTCTTCTTCCACTAGAGTCAATTGACTTCTGTTTGGTAGGTTGAAACAAAGACCTTTTTCCCTTCATATATTGCAAGCATCCATTGACTAGCACCATGACTGGTGTTTCAATTTTGTTGCTCAGAACATCTGCAACGTAAACAATTTATCCTTTGGTACCCCAAATCTGGTTGGGTCCTGTTGTTAGATCTTAAGTTCTTGTCTTTCCATGTGTTTAACATAGAAACAGATATTTTAGTTTGACCTTTCTTTACAATAAATAGTACATAAATCATCAATAGAGGACAAAATTAGGTTCAATTACTTTTTCTCTAAAATCCTATTCCTCTTTTACCATACCTCTTTTACCAGTTTTGAAAATCATATATGCATTACCTGTTTCTTTCGATACATATTATAAAAAATCTTGAAATACTTCTTCATGCTTATTCAGAGTTACATGTAGTATTTTCAATTGTTGTTGAACTATAATTACTTTTCAGAGTTAGATTTCAAACTCTTTTTTCTTGGGTCTAAAATATTTCCTCTGATGTTTCTTTTTCTCCGTATTTAGACATTCTGACCGATAAGTCCAAGTTCATTTCATCCATCGGAAATGATGATTTTTTGGGGTCATATTTATCATCATTTCCTCTGCAGATTCCTAGAATATCTTGGGGAAATTTCTTCTTCTGTTGTTCCACATGTTCTAAACTTTTCTGCATATAAACGGTCATTTCCTCTTCCTCTAAGTCTTCATTTTGATCATTTGACACCCGCTTTATTCTAAAAATATTCTTAGGAATAGAAATAATAACCAATTACTTCCAATAAATAAATAAAACTCATCCACATAAATTAAAATAATTCACATCTTTAATAACCAGATACACACATTTTATTATGCAGAAAATCATTAATCAATTCAATTGTGTCACATCATTATATGGAGATTGTACTACTTACGTGAGCTGAGTATTATCTTATCATGTGGAGCACCAACCTCATCTAATGTGGGGTTAGAAGATCCACTAGTGTGGAAGTTTAACAGACATATCATATGTGGAAGTGCAAGACCCACTATAATGAACACATAGTCATCCGGGTAGATAACTATGGGATACAAGACTCGTCCATATGGAGCATAAGTTCATCTCAAACACATACAATAAAAAATAATCATTTTTAATAATCACCTCATAAAATCCTATTTATAAATAATATTTCATCTAAATATATCATAACAAAAATTAATCAAGAGTACATAATAAAGCAATCTTTTAAAGAATACATATTCAATAATCATAAAAAAAGAAAATTCAACAAATAAAATAGTTAAATAAATCAATTCATACTTTAAAATTGTATTTCATAAAATCCCAATATTAAAGAGTTAGGTTTTCCAACAAAAATATCAATTAAGATATCTACTTTTTCCTATCCAAAATTCCCAAAATAAATGTATCATGAAAGGTTAAAGGATGTGATTACTCATCAATTGTTCTTTGATAAAAGTTGTTAATGTTATTAACCGTATTACAACCGCAACCGTAAGGTACTTTTGTTTCTCTTTATTTTGCATAGTTCTCTCTATTAAGTTTTTAATTTAGTATTTTTTCTTCTTTGTATCTATTTATATTAAATGTTTATAAGATAAATTGATTAGGTATCCTATATTTGCTCCACTAAACTCTTGGTTGTTACAAATAAAACGGTTATATATTGAATTCATTTAGGATCGCCTGATTTGTTCGGTTTGTTTAACTCTTTAATACTAGATAATTACATGATAAAAAGGTGTTATAATAGTTGTTTGTTTGTTAGTATGTAGTGTAGATAAACCTTTTAACAAACAAAACAACTTATTGAGTGTTAACTTATTTTTAAACAAATTGGTATTGATGATGATGATGATGATGATGGTGATGATGGTGGTGATGATGATGATGATGATGATGGTGGTGGTGGGTGTGATGATGATGATGATGAGGAGGAGGAGGAGAGGAGGACGACGACGACACGACGACGACTTTAGTGGTTAATCTTAGTCGTAAGTAATGATCTCCAAACTCGGTAATAACTTAATGTATAAGGAGTTGTTTCATTAAATATGTATTGTAGTATGTATGTAAGTATAAAACTTTAGTTGATAGATACATAGACAAAGATATGCAAAGATTTGGGTTCGAAGTGAGATTCCCTACTCTCCACACTTAATGTGTGAGTTTAGTCACAAGACTACTTGACAAAAGATTGTTCATAGCATTTTTGCATTTTACGGTAAAAAATTGTCTAGTTATATCATTTTATTCAAAATCATTACAAAAGTATGTACAAACACTTTATTTGACTTGCCCTACTATAGTTGTATACAAAACCACTTTATTTAGGTATGTGAAAGTATAATACAAAACTATATGAATTTCAAAAAGAAAATTAAAAATAATATTAACAGCATTTAATTTCTTTAAAAAAAATAGTAACAATTAATTAAAGTGTAAATTAAGGTTCTTAACCTCTCAGAGATATTAAAATAAATAAATAAAAATAAAAAAGTTATAGACGGTCGTATTCTCAGATGTGACTCAGTTCGTAGGATAAAAATACGATTTCTTGAAGTCAAAAAATAGTAAAATATTTTAATATATAAATTTCAATATAGATTATAATAGAGAGTTAAAAAAAAGTATATACATAAAATAAAAAAAAAATCGAGGTGGCAACTCACTTATCAATTTTATAATTTTAATATTATTAAACATATTTTACTCAATTAATTAACATTAAATCCTCATAATATCAATTTAATTAAATTTCAAAATCCTAACAAAACAATTCAATAAAAAATATAATTATTAAAATAAATATAAATGTGAATCAAAACAACTAAATAAAACCTAATTTCCAAAATCAAAGTGCTCCACATTTTCACCGAATCAAACAAAATGAATCCCTCCATTTTGAACACTAAGAAATGTCGTCAAGCCTTAACAGTGGGAGAAATTGCAGAAGACTTCAACGCGAGTGGCAACATTAAAAAAACAAACAAACACACTACCACTAAAAAAACCAAATATACTCTTTCTTCATAATTTTCCATCTCTCCTTTTTTAGGATAAATTGTCGATTCAATTACTCAATCATAATTTTCAACTTTCTTGTCACTTATTCTTTTCTCTTTAATTTTCAAAATTTTTCCTTTTCTTCTTTACTCATATTTTTTTCTCTTATATTATTTATCTGTCTATTTTCCATTTATATTCTTTCCCTCTTGTTTTCTATGTTCAAATTTCATTATCTAATCCTTCACTTATTTAATTGAAAACCAAAAACATCTAATAAAAACTTATGTAATCATTTCTAAATTTTTTTTTTATGTCTAATCTCTATGTTAATTAGTCCATTCACAATTTTTTTTTAATTTTTGGGTTTATTTAATGGCTTATAGAGTTACTTATCGTTTAATTTGAAATACTTTTCTCTCTTCATTTCAATTTCTTTGTGTTTTGTTTATGCATTATTTATAAATATTATTTTGTATTTTTTAATATTTATTAAATAAAAAAAGTGTGAGAAAAGATTATAAAACCTAAAGGAAAAGGATATTAAAATTGTGAGAGAGAAGCAATAAAACATGTCATTAATAAATATTATAAAAATTAGGATTAATATATTTATAATGGAATGATATAAAAAATTGAAAAAATATTGTCAGTGAATTAAAAAATCACAAGAAAATAATTGTCAATGATACATTAAAAATGGTACAAATATGTGTTATATAAATTATTAAATACAAGATATATATTTAACTGACGTTAAAAAATATGAGACAATTATTTGTAATTTATAAATATAAAAAATCTCGGGAAAACTATTTTTGTAGTGATACATAAAAAAACATGAGACCAATATTTGTCTCTAATAAATATTATAAAAAAACATGAGACCTCACAAATTATTTGTCTCTAATAAAACATGAGACCAATTCACGATACATATTTTTCATTGAAAAAAAAATTAAAAAAATACATAACAAATAATTGTCAATGATAAATATAAAAAATTATAGAACAAATATTTGTCATTGATTCATAAAAAAATCTATGACAAATATATGCTACTGCCAAATATTAAATAAAATACTTTGTTGCTGATAAATATAAATATTTTCTACTAATAAATAAAATTTAAGTTTTTATTTTATAACATAAATTTATAGTGAAGGCATTGGCAGAAAAAAAAAACTTTGGAGTGCAGAATTTTAAAATTTTAATTGATAAATTAAATATAATATTTTAATTGTACATTAGAACTTATGGTTATAAAGTTGCGATGTAAAAACAACAACAAAAAGAGGACGAATTAAACTAAAAGTTGCATAAGTTTATGAAAGATGCAATTATGGGTATAATATTGCTTCGGTTCATTAGTTTGTTGAGGGAAAAAATCTAAACCAAAAAGAGAATTAATTTGATTGAGTTTTTACAATTTTTATCACAAAATTAAACCCAAACTATGAGTAGCATGTTGATTTGGTTCAAGGTTCATCAGGTTGACAT
>PGTU02014843.1:0-15747 GCA_002896215.2 Cicer echinospermum
AAATCAACAAAAGTTGTCTATTGACTGAGTAAATCGATTGGGAAAATCGATTTCTAACAAGGGTTGGTAAGGAATCATAACTGTTTGTGATTGTATAATCGATTAGGCAATCGACTGCACAATTAAGAAATGAATCTGCACAAGTCAGTGGCAACCTGTTTTACAGACTAATCGATTGGCAAATCTATTGTACACATCACAAAGTATAAAACTGATTGAACCAATCGACTGGCGAAATCGATTATCAAGTCACAGTGAGAATCCAATTTTCTAGGGTAATCGATTGCTTAGATAATATTTGAAAAATGACTTAACTTGTGACAAACACAATCGATTGGACAATCTATTGGGTGGTGAATTTCAATCATGTTAAGTTGGTTGCAATCGATTGGGAAATCGATTTGAACTAAACATCAGGTAAGAACTTTCAGCAAATACAAACAATCGATTGGCACTTCGATTAACATCAAAATAGCCTATAGTCACTGTCTTGAACACAATCGATTGGAAAATCGATTGAAAGAACCTTTTTGAAATCTCAGGCAACTTTGAGCTTGTGGAACCAAATCCGATTCTGATATTTTCGGTAAATCGATTATGAGACTTAATAAATCGATTAAGTAATCGATTGGTGTGATTTTTACTTTGAACACAAAATCCTGCAATCGATTACGAAATCGATGCATATAAGTCTTAACAAATTCACTGAAAAGAGTTTGTTTAAAGAATCGATTGGCAAATCGATTGGGCTATGTAGTTCAAGATTCAAGAAAACAAGACCGCGATAATCGATTGGCAAATCGATTAGACCTGTTTTATAACTTAATGAATCGATTGGCAAATCGATTTATTAGTTTGTTTTTCAAAAAAACTATATAAACTGTTTTCAATCTTCTCTCATTAACAATCATGAAAAGTGATAAACACTCATAAACTCTCATTAACACAATACAACACATTGCTTAACATTCTGATATTGCTTTTTCAGATCAAAGCCAAAAGATTATCCATAATCATTGAGAGAGCTGAAAAAGTATTCTTGAGAGAAAGACAATGTTCTCATAATCCATCATTGAATAACCAGATTCGTGAGAAGACACATTGTTCAAGATTGAAGACTTCTTTTACTACTTCTTTTATTCTGTTTGAATAAATACTTTGTAAAGAAATACGACTGCTAGAAATCCAGCTAAGAAAACTGGTGGCGATCTTCTTGGGTGAGAGGCCCTCATCAAGAAGGAGCCGTACTTGATTTTGTGTGAGTCTGCTGATTGACTACAAGGATCAAGGTTGAGCAATAGGAAAGAGATTGTGAGAGATAGATAGGTTTCGAGGAAACTGGACCAATCTGTAAAACAATTTCACAATTCTTTCTATTGGAGGAAAAAGCTGAAATCCAGTTGGATTGTCAGGACTGGATGTAGGTTGTCTCGTTGACAACTGAACCAGGATAAATCTGGTGCATTCTATCCTTTATCTTTTTACTTTTAATGTGCTAATCGTGTATGCCGCATTATAATACCGCTGTGTATGTAATATTGCTTTAATTTGATTAAAGACTGATATATTCTGTTATTTCGAGGTCATAAAAATCAACAACATAGACCTTACTGTGAAGAAATCTATAAAATGACATGGTTCCCTTACTGAGAAAAGTAGAAGAAGGCACCTCAATTACACGCAATACAACAAGCACTACAACATTTTGCAATCGTTTCAAAATTTATCTAAGTGCTGAGAAAGAAAAATCGGAAAGTAATACATTGTAAACAAACTCTTATGAGGACAAAGAGCAAAGAGACATCTTGGTTGTGTTATGGAACATTGAAATATTAAAGAATATTAATTCCATAATATTCATGGGGAGTTTTTAGAAAAATATTCTTTTTCGTTGCAACGAAGTCAACTCATTGTTTTTTTTTTTTCTAAAAATGAGAAGAAAATATATTCATTGACTGTTTTTCGAGTGTGTTAAAATGATTGGATATGATTATGTCATATTTCTTTTGTTATGCATGCATTCTATCATCCTTGATTAATATGCAGATTTGACAATTTTTGGATTATATGAATGCAATGATCAACCACGTGATTTCTATGTGCAGTATACTCATGCTATTGCTCCCTACATTTGTACTTTATTTTTATTCCCCAACCTTTTTGATATGGTGCCAAAAAGGGGGAGAGAAATATATGATGGATATAGGATGAAAGTAATTAATAAAGAATGTTAAGAAATTAACCTCTTGCATATGTTTTGAGGAGTTTAATTATAATGTTAAGAATTAAACTCTTGCATGTGTTTAGGAGGAGTTTATTTACATATCTATGAACATTCTTTGCATTTTATTTATATTCATCCATAAAACTTAAGTTTTACTTCAAAATGGTTTGTCATATCAAAAAAAATGGGAGATTGTTGAGGTAAAAACCTTTTTTATGAATGTTTTAATGACAACAAACCATATGAAATAAACGATTAATTTTTAATGAATGGTGATCTTCTAATGATTGCACTTGAGTTTTATTTAAGGAACATGAACTGCATAAGTGAACAAGCAAGAAGCCATTCACGTCATCAAAGTGTATAAGTATCTACTCAATAATAAAAAAATCTCAAAAAAAAAAAAATATCATGTATCATTCTTAGAGAATGATTATTACATCTTCAAGATAACATCTTCATGAATAAGGTGACCAATACATTCCCATACAACAATCAATGATCATACCATGTTACAAAATCATGTCTTAACTAAATTGAAAACTGATGACAAATCATTCTGTTTTATAACAAGATCATTCTGCTTTATTAAAATATCATTTTAGTTTATCAAAGAAATCATTCTAGTTTATCAAAAAGATCATTTTGCTTTATCAAAAAGATCATTTTAGTTTATCAAATGATGATTCTGGAAACCAAAGATCGTTTTGGTTTATTAAAAGAGAAGTCTGGTAAAACGAAGATCATTCTGGTTTATTAAAAATAGAAGTCTGGAAAAACAAATATCATTATGGTTTATTGTTCAAGATCATTTTGGTTATTTCATTTATAGGCAGAAGTAAATGAATCATTTTTCCATAGTCCAGACCTTAAGATAAACAGATGTGAAGACTACTCAAAACAATACTCAAACCCAAAAAGTCTAACTCAAGGCTAACTAAAGAAACAAACAACATCAAGATCAATCTCAAGATTGATGAGCTATGAGAAAGAACATTGTTGTGCACCTTTTTATAGAAAGTACCATATGCTTTTGAGACAAACGACTAACACTAGATTAATCTCCAAATTGATGAGTTGTGAGCAAGGACGCAAGTACATTGTCTTACAATATTTTGTAGAAAGTTATGCATAATTCTGATTTGAAATAGTATCAACTGATATTTCACAGCTCATTCACCCACTCATTTCACGTTTTCTATCAGACTCAAAAGCAAGAACATTCTTTCGATTGTCAAGAATGTTCTAGACAAACAATATAAGCATGTATTTAATTGTTTTATAATAGATCTAACACTTGAAAAGTGTGCCCAACGACTATATTAAGTTTTAAACATACTATTCAAAGCCTTTTATCATTTATAAATGGAAGATCAATTTGAAGATGAAGAGAATAGTTCAATTTACAAAATCTGCTAACACTGTTCAAGTAATAACAAAGTCAAAAACTCTTCAAGCAAACTTCAGCTCTCTTCACTATATTTGTGGATCATCTTTTACTGAGTTTGCCTTTATTTATCTCAAATAAGCGTTGAGAAGTTTCAAGATCCCAAACACTTTTATCATACACATATTGGTAACTCCAAGTCTATCTTTTATGTTAGATGAGTGTGTTTGTAAAAATCCCTTCAATGCTAAAAGGTGATTGTAAAAAAAATTTCTATGTGGAAAAGTGAAGATTGTAATTGATCAAGTGTGATCAAGAGAAAATGTGTAAAGGAGAATATTATGGTTTTGAAGCACATAGTGAAAATTTCACGGTTGTGAGGACTAAACTAATAGAGATGGGTGAACCATTATTTTTGGTGTGTGATTCTTTCTACTCTTATTTTTAATTATTTGCACACACAAATCACATTTCATTATAAACTAATTTGTTTTATTTACTTTCTAACATATCAGAATATTTTGGACATTCTATTTCAACTAAGATTAATCTTGAGTTAATTTAAATTAAGCACATGAATTAAAATTAAAAAAAGTCATAATTCAATCCCCTTTCTTATGATTGACATTGCAACTTCACTTTTAAATTATCAAATTTATCAAATAAATTTTTAAAATTGTATAACACAATTCAAAACCTCAATTTTCTTGTGTTTTTCAACGTTCACTAAGTTCTTAAGAAACGTTTGAGAGAGAAATTTATTTGGATATTCAAAATTTCCAAGGAACTAAGTTCTTAAGAAACTTTTGAGAAGAAAATGTATTTTAAATTTGAATATATTTTTGGAATTAAGTTCCTAGGAAAATGATCAGAGCATAATTTTGCTTATAAAACACAACATTCGCTTTATTCTTTTCATCAATTGTTCTTTCACTACTCTTTGATCTTCTTATTTTCACTATCTTTGATAATCTCTTTATCATTTTTATTCCTCTTTATTTTCACCATTACTATTATTTATTTTTTGTTTCTATTTGTTTTCTTCTAAACACTAACATTTTATCTCTCATTCTAATTTTTCATCATATTTTTTCTTTCTTTCATTTCTTATATTTTTCTTTGTATTTTCTCATTAAATATTATTTTATTTTTAATTTTTTAAAAATTATTTTAGTAATTTTTTTACCTCTACATTTTTTTTACTATCTTTTTATTAATAATTGGATTAAATAAATTTTTTGTACTCTATAAATATATCATTTTTTATTTTAGTTTCTCTAATATAAATTTCTTCAAACAATAGTTCCTCAAATATTTTCTATCAATAATTTTGGTTAGTGCTTATAAGTCAAATTCTATATGTACTATTCAAAATTTTAAATGATTTTTTACAACGAAAATTTAGAATATTATAAGAATATGCACTATTCTTCTTCAGTATTTTTTACAAATGATGAATTAACAATGAACATTTACACACAGTTAGAAAGATCTTCGAATATATAAAATATTTTTTAATTATTAATCCTTAGTTAAAAGTTCTAATAGTTTATGTAGGATCAATTGTTAAAAATCTACCATGTAAAAAATCATATTTTGAGATTAGATTCTATATAGATATCTGTTATAAATTATGCATGACAACATAAATTTTAAAGAAATGATCAAAATTATTGATGTGAAAAATATTGTAAGCGACAATTGTTTTGAAGAAAAGATTATTTAAAGAGAGAGAAACGAAATATGGTATATACTCTTGTAGAGACATAAATTTATTTAACCCTAATAATTATTATTTGTCTGTGTTTTCTTGTTTAGTTATTATTTACATATTTATGATGTTGATTGAAATAATAATATTTAAATTATTTTTTAGTATTTCATACTTAATATTCTTAAATTCTATTTTAATTACCGCAATGCGAGGAACAATTGTTCCTTATAAAGTAACTTTTAATTACTTTTACTTTTATATATTTATAAAAACCTTTTAAAATATTTCTTTCAATATTTATTTTAGTAATTTCTGTAAATTATTTTTTAAATATATTAATTACTCGAGAACATTGCTAACTCAAAATATATTAATCTTCTATATTTTTTTATTTGAGCATTATTTTAAAATATTTTAGTAGACAACATTCACAATGACATAGTTTCTCGGAAAATTATTCTGCAAAATATCAATCAACTGACCAAAAGTTGAATTAGTGGATAAAAAATTACCTGTCGTTTTGGGAGAAACTTTTTGAAAGTCATTGTTCCTCAAATTTCTAATCAGCTGCTGACAAAACATTCAATCATTATCTGTCATTTTGCGAGGAAAGTACCAAGGACATTCGTTCCTCGAAAATATTTTGCGACCAAATCAGGTCTTTTGGAAAGTTCCGCTAGAAAAGCATTGCAAGGAATTTTGGTGCATTTCCTAGGACTTTAGATTCATCGGACTTTTAGCTTTTTTTTTAGTAGTGACTACCGGTTTTCTAGCGAGTTTTTTGGAATCAACTCTTTGCTGCAAAATTTCAGAAAATACGCCCATCTGCTTTGACAATTGGCCATTGGTAACTTCAAGTTACGAAGATGCAGTTTGGAAGGACATAATTATGGTATGAACTTGACAATTTAATTCCTTTAGTATTTAATGTCTTTTGTCTTTTCATTATATATTATTATATTATTATTATTATTATTATTACTATTATTATTATATTATTATTATTTAAATTTATTATTAATTATTATTATTTTGTTTTAAGGAAAAGTTGAAGTCAACGACGAAATCAAAATAAGTATATATTCTAATATTGGGAAGAAAAAAAAAATTGGAAAAATAATCGTTGTGTATTTTTTTGGTGAGTGCTTCATGAGAGATTAGATGAGCCTTTTGTAAATGATCAAGCACGGCAAAAATCTAGAAAGAACCATATAATCCCAATTCATACCTTGGAAGCTCATCAAGTGGTGGTAATATTGCTGACTATAATGGCTTGAGGCAGGCGTTGGATTGCTAGTAACTAGAGTTTCAACTTTAGAGGTACAAGTAGTTTATGCTCATGCAACACCAGCTTGCACCGAATACTAAAGCCAATGAGGTATACAATTCAAAACATATATGTGCAAGTAGATTAATAAGATATGTAGAATGATTAATAATGGAATAAAAACAAACTAAAATAATTTTGATTGAAAATATCATTCGTTCTGATAGTTTGGTTTGTGCTTGTTTTGACATATGAAACTCTAGATGTCATAATTGAAAGTGATAAGAAAACTAAAGAATTTTCTACGGTTTTACTTTTAGACTTAATACCAAATTCAACATCTATAATAGTAAAAAAAAATGATTGGAAGTTGACCACAAATTGTGGGGGTCTTATTGTTTTATAGGATTCATTAGAATAATAGTTAAAATAAAATAAATAGACCACAAATAAAGGGTTGTTATTTTCTAATTAAAACTAGACTAGATAATTATTAAGAAATTTATTGTAGTCACTTAAGATTAGAGTGCCACTTTTCTTTTCTATCAATCAAACAACACATGACTCCTATTTATGTGTTCATATATGTAAGAAAACTCTAGATCTAGATAATTAATAAAAAAAAAATCTTTAAGAATTGTTGAGTGAGGTTTTTATCCTCTTTGATTTGTAAATTAAAACTTGATAGAATCTTATCACTGAAGTTCTTTGTTATTGTAACGATTTCTCTTGATTTATCAATATTATGACCGCCCTTCTTAACTAACTTTTTTTTTTAGATCGACTTTTATTTAATTATTTTAATTTTTCTCATATTTTTATCCATTTATATTGAAATTGTCTCAATGAAACTAATTACAACACATGAGATCGCATGAAATCTTTTGAACTAAATAACTGAAACATGTATTTGTACTAAACCGTTATAGCCTGCATTTAATAAATCAACTTGTTGGGGTGTTAAGGAAAGCAAGAATGATAAAATTAAAAATAATTGATTTTGGCTATGAACAAATTAATAAATAATTTTTGAATTAGCTGCGGTTACAACTCCCCAAAAACATTGTTACACTGATTTCTCCTTTCATAAAACACGTAGAAAACAAAAAAACAGCCCATGATATAATCAAAACAACAATTGATACCAGCAGTTGCCAAAACCGCCACATAACGCCGCGGACAGTGATTTCTGCGCCAGTGCCCAATCACACAACAAGTTTCCTTCAATAGGTTAGAAACGTCGCGCTTGGCCACTAACAATCGCCGCTGTAGTAAAAATCTCTAGAGCATTTATGAAAAATCAAGCACACCCATGGTGTATTAGACACAAAACAGCGTCAAACAACAAAATTGTAAGGGTGTGTGTACAGTGTTATACCTCTAATCATGTATTAAATATTATCACTCTAAAAGTAGTTCATATTGCTGCTACACCTGTTTGATACATCACATCTATGATGTTTAATCCAGAAAATTTATTTTGATAAATTCTTTTTTACTTTTTAAATATGTGGTGGATTGTTGTAAATTTTAGGGATATATATTTCAAAAAAAATTAAATAAATTGAATTTTATATTTAAAGTAAGAGCGGTAATATTGATTTGGTCTAACCGAACTAAACCACTAACTACTTTTTCCTCTCTTTTAGTTAACTAGTCTTACTACTTATTTGTGCACCTGATATATTTTAGTAGAACGTGCAAAACTTTTTTTTTCTTTTTCTCCCACTTCTTAATTTTCCACCGGTAACATCTTCTCATAATATTTAAGATAATATTATATCTTATTGTTATGTTAAATCGATTTTATACTAACTATTAGAAGAGCTTGTTGAATTTTGATAGATTTACACGTATGAAAGGGATAAATTTTTAAGGACAATTTCGTCTAAGATTTAGTTAACTAATTATTGCTATGCAGATTTCATTTGATTATTATTGAATTGCATCGATGACCAAAATTTACGGTAGTATTTTCATTTATCACATACAATAGATTGGGAGATACAGTATAGAAAGAGAGATAATTTGAACACTGCGCATGTGCTTATTTTATCTTCTTGTCTGGAAAGTGTGTCATACAACCGTACCTCTCTTCCGTACTTGAAGAATATGTGAGAAACGCGTTTTTAAATGAAAATTTTAAAGTCGTTAATTAACAGATCAATTTTTATTTATTAATCACCGACAACCGCGTATTCAATCTATAAAACAACGCACTTCTCCAAGGGTCTTATCATACTCACTCACTTGTTTCAGAAAAAATCAAAAAACAAAACAAATTAAAGTGATAAAATGGGACCTATTGTGATTTTTCTTGTTTCTTACTCTTATTGGTTTCTATGTGCAGTTTACAATCCACGTCAAGCTGACGTTTGGCTTAACGCTCATGCAACATTCTATGGAGCCAATCAAAGTCCCCACCACCCTTGGTAAGAATATTTAATATTTATGCCAACAACAACAATTCATAACATCTTAATTTTGTTGCATATTAATGAAATGAAACGGTCTAAATTAATTTTATACTGACATTAAATAAAATAAGTTATTTTATGGTTAATTTTAAAGAGAATGATATGAAAATCAATAGACTATTTATGTATGTCGTCTGACATTAATAAAAAGAATTTTTAATTTTGAATTGCAGATACAAATGAACTTAAATAGTATCATAAGTTTTTATTGGATTGCAGTACAAATCTATTTGCATCAACAATACTCTTTATTAAAATTTGTCTTTAATTACATTTTTTATATAAAAATGTCTTACTCATGCAATTATTCTTCTCTCGTTATATTTTTCCTCAATATACATATACGGGAGAGAATCCAATATAATTAATTTTATATCGCTCAAAAGTATACATAGTTTACAAACTAATCGTATGCTTGAAAATTTATATTGTATAAATTATGTCTATAAAATTTTAAATAAATCTATCAATATTTTATATATCATTGAAATGCATCACAATTAACTATATATTTAAATAAAAAAGTATAAGATATTAATTTTTAATATCGCATGATTAGATGATCAACTTAAAAAAAAGTCAAATTGGTAGCACTAAGTGTATTTGGTGTACGTGTCATCTAATATCGAAGAAAATAGATTATGTGTTTTGTTCAACTTTTGAGCACCCGACTCAGCAGAATCTGTGATGAGTAGTTTTTCTGTTATGTTTGATTGAGTTTGATATAAATAATATTCTAATCCTATTAATTAATATCTATGATTTGATTCCATGGTGATAGATTGATCACTTCTGTGTTTTATATAAATAAGAACCTTCCCATGATTTAATATTAAAATTAATCTATGTGAGAATTTTCAGGAGGAGCATGTGTTATGATGATACTTCCATGCTGTGTTTGGGGTGAACACAGCAGCAGTGAGCACTATGCTATTAAGAGATGGTGAAGTATGTGGTGCTTGCTACCAGTCATATGTGACTATAGAATGGATCCAAAATGGTGTCTTTAGAAGACAAAGTGTGGACAATCACGCACAAATTTTTGCCTCCAAACAATCATGGAGGATGGTGTGATCCTCCTCACCACCATTTGATATGTCAATGCCTGCTTTCTTTCGCATTGCACGAACAAGGAATGAAGCATTGTTCCTGTCCTTTATAAAAGGTAGAAATAACACATTTCTATTAATACCATATATCAAACCAACAAAATAATATAACATATAAAAAAATATTGTACAACAAAAGAAAATTATTAAAAGTGTTCCAAAATATAAGCAAAAGTGAGTTAATAAAAATAAATGTATTTGATATAAAATTTAGACTAAATAGTTGAATCAGTTTTACTTATATATTTAGTATAGAGAAGTAGCATTTTTCTTTATTTTATCATGAAATAGCATGTGAGAGAACCGAAAAACTCTTGTGTGCCACAACATTTTATATACAAGATTTAGGTACATCATTCAAATAATAATTAAAAAATTAGAAAGAGAAAATAATATATAATATAAATTTTTTAAATATTAAAAGATATGTATTTTTATATGATTAACTAAATTTTGTGTTAATTTTTTATATAAATACGTTCCAAATTAACACCACCATGTTATTAGAACTTTGATTTTTCTTATTTATTACTATATATTTGTCCCTAAATATATGACCCAGTCAACAAATTGTGGAAATTAAAAGGTTAGTAACAATAGTAAATTTTGTTAGAATTGATATTATCTTTACAAGTTTACTCTTGTAGAGAGAAAATTAGTTACTGTTATTATCATAGTATTTATATTTATTGCAATTAATAAGGATGTATTAAGAAAAATTATTTAGTTCAGTTAAAAATTGAAAGAAAGGATTTATCTCGTGTCTTATAAAATGGATAACCATCAAATGAAAGTAAAAAAAAAAAATACCTTATATAAATTACATTGATACTAGAATTCTTTTATACAATAGTAGTAAGTTATGTGAACACATGAGAAAAACAGAAAAGGAATAGTAAATATATTTATTCAGAAACTAATTTAAACTTTGACTTATCTATAGATGCATGTACTTAATTAAACAGGGTGGCATGCAAAAGAAGAGGTTGGAGTAAGGTTCACATTAAAGGGGCAATCAAATTTCAACATGGTGATGAATAACAAACGTGGGTGAAGCGGTGATGTAAATGGGAGTAATGGATCAGAGGATCAAGAAGTGGATCTTGGTTACCAATGCACAAAATTGGGGTGCTAATTGGCAAAGCAGTGCAGATCTAAGAAACAGATACTCTCATTCAAGATTACTTTGGTTGATGGGAAACATTACTGTTTCTTAATGTGGTTCCTTCCACTTGAAATTTGGACAGACATTTTCTCCCACAATCAATTTCTTTAGTTTCTCTCTCTCATCATGACTGGAAACAGAGGACATATATCAGAACATGTCCCAACATACCTTGCAATTTTTAAAAGGCATTAGTGGATGTGGAGGTTATTATATATTTATATGATAAAGCTTATTTCTTCTTTTTAAATTCATTTTGTTCACACAATTGATAATACAGATGTAATTTTTCTTATTCAGAATCAAAGTTTGTATGATATATGCTCGATCACAGGGATATTAAGTGTTTGGTTATTTTCATTCATATAGAAATTGATTTGATAAAAGTGATTCCTTATATGGCTTTTTACATTTTTAATGTGTACTACGTATTTTAATTTATTAGTTGAAATGATAATATATTAATTGACATGGTAAAAAAATTAAAGTTGCTAATATATCTTACAATATATATTCTTCAAATTTTGGTAAACAAAAACATATGTTCTTGAATTATTAAAAAGTATTTTTTATACATTATAATATATACTATATATATGAATATTTTACATGAAAATATAAAGGCAAGGAAATATTTCATTTCAACACTTTCACTTATACCTTAATAACATTCACTGTATAACAATTTTCTAAATATTTTGATTCTATATATATACCCGAACTTTAAAATAGTAATCAAAGTTGTGTGACTTGTACGCATACACAAATTACTATCGCAAATTCGGTGTTAGTGGTGGTCAAAACGATATGTAAATTGGGACCATTATAAATTTTAACGGCGGTTCATACAAATCGTTAGCATAATTACCATTATAAACTTTTACTCTGCGGTGAGAACCGCCACCAAATATTTAAAAAAATTTAAGATTTGACTCAAGTTGGAACCGACCCCAAATAATAAAATGTTTATTGTCGTCGAAATCAATCCTAGTTGAACATCAACTTTTTTTACCTGCGGTTCCAACTGACGCTAAATGTTTCCCACCCTTTTCAGTACATTTTAACCGTTTCATGGAAGCAAAATAATGGCTTGTTGGTATAATGCTCTTTGGAGTGTACTATTTACAACTTGCAGTAGTTTAAAATTAACCAATATTATAAGATGCATACTAAGAGTATTATATATAATGCCAAAATCAACTACTAAGAAATATTAATCATATATTTTGTACACATAGCATGTCCACAATTTCCCCCTTCATCAAAATAACGGACTCTATTTGAGACTAACAATGATACTCCCACACAGTTACAAAATAAGTCTCAAAAAACCAATGCAATAGTGACAAGTAGCACTACTTGTTCAATGTTAAAACACTAATAATATTTTAGTCTTGGTAAGGAGGACTGTTGCTACTAGAAGAATAATGGCAGACAAGTAATGAGGAAGGACCAGTAGGAAGAGACTTGTTTGTTGCTTCTATAACATAAACAAAAACATATACATCTATACATAATAATATATTAAACATCATTTTATGGCAGTATGCACTTTGACAACTATTAGAAACAATTTATACAATTAAATTTCTATTAATACTATTAGCAATCTAATTAATCTATAACATATAAATAATTATTAATTATTAATTTTAAATTATTGATATTCTATTAATTTTTTAGGAATATTAATATTATTATTGAAATTTGCACAAATTAAATTTTTGGGCAAATATCAAAGTAAAGACATGCAAAGATAAAATAAATTGACGGTGCCGTTTCTTAGAAAGATCAAATGCCTTAATGGCTTACCCTTAGTGGTGCCTTTTTTAAAGAAAATACAAACAAAAAAGTCTTTAATAATGGGAAAAGGAAGAAAACATGGTATCAAGAGAAATTCGTCCTGTTCGACTAGTCATTCCATCAAATTAATGGCACCACTGATTCATTCATCGGCTATTCAACGACTCACCACAAATTTAATCATTTGGTCACCACCTATTCAAATTAACTTTTTGTATTTTAAGGTTTATTATACAATCTCTCTACATGGAAAAAAATAAAAAATTAGATTGTAAAAATTTGAATCATCCACTTATTAGATTTGTTGATTATAAATATGATCCGTATTATATTGTCTGGTACGCATCTTTCCTCTAAACTTTCATTGATGGTATACATAATTTTTCATTTTTCTAATCATCTTTTGTGCAATATTAAAAACTATATTTTGTTGTTTCAATTATTTTCAAAAAAT
This sequence comes from Cicer echinospermum, assembly GCA_002896215.2. Taxonomy (NCBI): domain Eukaryota; kingdom Viridiplantae; phylum Streptophyta; class Magnoliopsida; order Fabales; family Fabaceae; genus Cicer; species Cicer echinospermum. Next base: position 13,601 of record PGTU02014843.1, read on the forward strand.
GAGTCATGGGATTTGATTATTAGAGTCGTGCGACTGTAGTTTCTACCTAATTGAAATGGCACATAAGTTTATGCGATGGAATGTATCGATGGTGAGAAACATTTAATTCTTTCTTTCATAAATAACAATTTTAAATTATACACAAACTGAGTTGTTATGTTATTAATTTAACAAATTTGTGTTTCATTTTCTTACGGTGATAAAATTCAAGCAATAGTGCGAAAAACTCTAATTTTTCAAACTTGAGATTAAAATTATTGAGGGAACTGTGTACAAACCTTCGCTCTTTTGGTGTTGTCTCTAACTCTGGAGGCATATAGAACAATCGGTACCAATTCAAATTAATTTGCAGAATGGTACGAGAAAGGGAACCGATTTGGTCACAACCTCTCAATATCCATTCATTTCATTTCTGTAAATTCAAAATGTGACAATAAATAATTAACTGGTAATTTATTTCAATTTTGTCATTCTTATTTTTTGGTTTTATTATACAGTTCAATCATTTATTTTTTGAAATAGATGTCATGGAATTTTTAGTTGGAGTGAGACAAAGAGAGAGTTTATGAAAGGAACGATATCAATACAAAATTTATATTATTAAGTTAGAGTCTCATGAGTGGGTCTTTTTATACTATATAAAAAAATTTTAGTGTTTAATAATTTTCTCTATTAATTATTTAGATTTTATTTTCTTCATGTAAGTATTAAAGATTTAAATGTGCACTATTTGGACCCTTGATGACCTGAATGCATATTTGGACCCTATGTTTGTTGTCCGACCAATTAAAAAATTCCAAAAAAGTATAATAAGTCATAATAATGTGCTTAATTTTATATATTTCTTGTTACGTTTATTATACTAAAAAATTTCCAAGAAAATCAAAACCAGACTCAAATCGAGTCCCATAGTTGAGCTAATATCTCATTGATGCTTTAACAAAGTGTTCAATTTACATCATAAAAATATAATAATAAATAAAATAAAAGATAAAAAAAAATAACATACTAACAAACAAATAAATAATATTTTTGGTAAAAAAAAAAAAAGCGAGGCTATGCAGTATGCTCCCTCCTTCACAAGCACAAGTGTTCAAAGGACTACTTTCCATTGTGAGATTTGAAGTTGCTGAAACAAAAGAGATTCCCCACTCAATAACCTATTTCATCAAACAACACCTGAATAATATCATAATTGACTTTATCGCCTAAACTTTGAGTTCTTTTTTTTTTCACAGAAATAGTAGACTTTGAAGATCACTCTTATACATGCTCTGAATATGGGGCTCAATTGCTGTATGAGAAGTGAGCTGAAAAAAGTTCTAATAGAAATTTACCTAAGTGTTCACTTTGTTGTATGAAAGGAATAATACAAATTCCATACTTAAAAAGGCCGGCAGAGTTGCTAATGAGTTTAATAAATGGCAGAATTGAAAGAGTAAACCATTTTAAAGATAAATTCTAGCATATATATAATAGTATGTTTTGTTTTCCTCTATATCGGAAATCTTATAAAAAGAATTTCGGTAATTTCTAAAAATCTTGTGTCGAAACTTGAATTTTTTTGGTCCAGAATTTTTTGAATGCTAGAAAAAAAAAGTGAATTTAAGTTGATAAAATAATTATAAATAAATTAAGAATAAATTTGATTATTTTAAAATATTGTGGGGGGGTATAGTAAAATTGAAGGATAAAGAGTAAAATTTCCAATATTGGTGGAATGAAATTGTGGGCTTGATTTCGAAAGCCCATTGATCTTCCTAGTGTCCCAACTCATTTTTCCCTACCGTTAACAAACATTTCTGCAAGCTCACTCAGTTAAACAATGGCATCGGACAATATTTCTCAAGTTCGTAAGCTCACAGCAACATTTCTTACTGTGTAGACCGTACTGTATCAACAGTCACGAACAGTAGAAACCTCTTCTCCAGAAATCAGCCTCTCGGAGACCTCTATCAGCTGTTTCTCCATTCTCGAAAACTGGCTTCAAGAAGGTAACACTCTCAGTGCCCAACACTTCACGTGTATCATCAAAAACGGCTACGCAACCGCAGACGATTCCATCAAGCACTGAGGTCACTTACCCTTTACTCTTTTCGTTTTCTATAGTCGCAATTAGGGATTATTTTTTAATTGCTGATGCTACA
>PGTU02014845.1:0-27388 GCA_002896215.2 Cicer echinospermum
AAATGAATCTATTAGTTATTTAAAAAAAAAACATGAACATGTGAATGAGTATTACAACCGAAAAAAAATTATGAATAATAATCTTTATGGCCTCATTTTCGAAATTTGAAAAAAATAATAATAATATGGAAATTAGAACACACATAAATATCATACATTTTCTGTACGAATTCTAGCAAAATTTGTTGATCTCATTTGATGCATATACTTTCACATAGTCTTATTAGCTGTATTTTTTGTTTTTTTGTTAATGCTTGTTAGTGCAAAAATGGTTTTAGCTACAATCATCAAGTTGATATTTTTGTGATAACAAAACCAAACAAATAAAGAACAATTATCCCCTAACTATATTTGCTAACTGTGCAAATGAAATTAGAAGACAAAGATTTATATTAATGACTATCTATATTAAGGTAACATAAATTATGAGTAAGTTATAGATAATAATCTAAGTGTTTTTAACACAGAATATTATCATCAAATAAACAAATAATTATGTTTAATAATAGAATAAGTTATAATATAGCGATAAAGTTAACGCTCTTGTAAGAAGTCCACGATACAATGGCATATGCTCATCATAATGGACTTATCATTTGATGATATGCATGACATCCTTTGATAGTGACATCATCTAAGACTTGTCTTCTTAATTGAAGGTACACAGAATCAATTATGAAGATTGATAAATCTATTTTTATAGGATTTTAAGAGGGTATTTACCCTCTATTTTATCTTTTATAGTTTTGATGTCAACTTCTTATTTTTATTCATTTATTTATGATATTTGTAGAATTGATCATGAGATGATAAAATAAGTCAAATTGGTCAAACCTATTAAGTTTTTAGTGCAATAAACTTATCAAGTTTAATATTTCAATTAATGATCGTACAAGAAGGAGGTTTGATGCAGATTTCAAAGGTTGAATTTTATTGTAACAACATATTGTCAAGGGGGAAGGTTATTGCCTAAAAAGGGGGAAGAGAAGGGGGATGATTGTTGCAAAAAATTAGGATCTTCTTGCTATTATGAGGAGGATAAATGAGAAATAGAAAAGGGGAGCCACACACTAAAAAAACACAGAATTGGAAGCATAATAATTAGAGAAAGAGAAAATAAGGAGAAACAATTTGGAAACTTAGGAGTGCTTGGAGCTTGAGTAAAGTGTCTCAAATTATGGAGCAAAAAAATCATACTATTTAAGGGTTTTATTTCTTTTTCTTTTAATTGATGAACACTTCTACTATTTACTTTATTTTCTATATGTCAATGAGTAACTAAGCTATCTTCTAGGGTCTTTGGTGAATCTTGTGATTAAGATACCTTTTTTACTATGTCTTAGATTTAAATTCTAGTTTTATCTTAAATTTTTGTTTTTTATCTCGATTAAATTATTTTATTGTTTTATTTACATGTTTGGGATGAATGGCCTTTGTATGCCTTAATCCATCAATTGACTATGACCAACTACAATTAATTGGTAGATCTATAGGGTAATTGAGATTAAGATTTTTGTGTGATGAAACATAGAATACTAATCTTTCGATCACTCAACCTCTGGGTTCCTTATGTTTTCTCTTAATTATATTTTTGTATGATCAATCAAAAAATTAATTCATGAAAAAGAAATTATATTAAATGACGAATCTTTTTTAATAGTTTTATAGAGGGATTGATAATGAGAAAATAAATAACAATTCATATACAACTAGGACTTGATGTATTAATATTACAAGTGAAACCATGACCCTAAGTGTACTTTCCATTAATTCAAAGTTGTGTTTATTATTACTCTCGTTATAACTTTTACGATATCGTATGTTTATGTTATTGCGAACCAATAATAATTTTCATTAGTCTAAATAATATAAAAATCTGATTAACTTGGTAGCTGTTAAATTAATCTATGTGGATACGATAATCTTATATACTACAACTGGCAAATCCGTACACTTGCAAATTTTGTGCAACAAATTTTTGCGGCGCATACAATTTTTGTTTACTTATGCATGCTCATCCGTCCTCGAACCTGTTTGCAGATTATTTTTGTTTTTGTAGAATAAAAAAAACAGCATAGAGAAAAACTATGGGAGATATATCTTGATAACAAGAACAAATCAAACCTAAGAGGAAAACATGATGAATACTTATAGAGCTAAATTGGAGATCTTGAAAGACAATTAAAGACATTTTCTTCTCGTCTTTGTCAATATTGTGACTTGGTGGCATGATAGTCAAGTCTGACCAATAAGAAATAATTGGGATTACTAGAGATCTGCCCTACGGGATCAATATGATCCCTACTCCTACAACTGGAAATTGCTTACATACCACCTTGTATGCAACCTCAAAGTCCAAAGCAGAAAATGGAGCTAGAATACTGATGAGAGAACTGCAACCTTAATGCAAATACCATACATGTTACTCAAGAGGCTTCAATATGCATCTTCACTCAATTGAGCTCATTCAGATGAAGCTGAAGATTATCACTATACAATTGATGAAGACGTGACTGAAGAACTTGGACATAAGAGATAAAGTCTATGAAGAGAAAAGCTTTACGGAAGACATCAATTTGAGGAGAATCACTGAGACATATGGTATAGTCAAAACAAGGCAAGAGACCCAATCATTTTGGGAAAGACTAATAAAACCATTAGTGATACATTAGTTGAGGGAAGAAAAGGAAAAATGACTTTAAGAATTGGTAAGAAAGAAAGATATATTTTAAGCTTTAAATTCCTCTCAAAATTTCTCTCATATTATTTCTTCATATTTTGATAATGTGGTGTTACTTGAGGGAGAAATTAGATATTCACCATCTTGTTGAAACTCATTCACCACAAGAAAGGAAAATAATAAACCACGTGGATAGAGAAGTTAAGAGGAGCAATCTTTAAAGGTAAATATGCTCCTTGGAGTCACTTTGTTATTTGTATGATAATTCTTTTATTTTATTCTAGTTTGAATTTGTTATTTTTTTTTTAGAAAATAAGGCTTCAAGTGCAAGCTCTTTCAGGGAAGTCACTTTTATTTCTCTTATTTAGTCTACTCTAATATTCTTCCTTGAGGACCATGCTTATTGCTATTGTGGGGAGAAAATATATTTTGATGTTTGATCTCTTGTAGTGTTTGTGATGGCATCTTTGTTAGGCTATTTTTACTTAGTTTGGCATAATGTATAAGGTGTTTGATTTAGTCTAAAATAATTTAGAAGGATTCTTGCTCAAATTAAAAAGTTCAATGATGATGGTTTTTATTCTTTAATATTGTCTTAGCATGAGACTTTACTTGAGGACAAGTAAAGGTTGAGTGATGGGAAGTTGATAAATCTATTTTTATAGGATTTTAAGATGGTATTTTACCCTCTTCTTTTTAATCTTATTTTATAATTTTGATGTCAACTTCTTCTCTATTTATTCATTTATTTATGATATTTGCAGAATTTATCATGAGATGATAAAATAAGTCAAATTGATCAAATCTACTAAGTTTTTAGTGCAAAAACTTATCAAGTTTATATTCTAATTAATGAGTACAAGAAGAAGTTTGTTGCACACTTTAAAAGTTGAATTTATGTGTAACATTATAATACTAGTGCAAAGTAATAGAAACATTATAATGCATTTCAACAAAGAAATTAACCAAAACAGGGAGAAGTTGTCTAAAACTTCAACGATCTATGATGTATGTTCAAATGTGCAGATAACTCTTTAGAAGAAATTATAACAAATGCAACGTCTCATTGAACACCATACTTTTCGACAGGTTAAATAGCAACAAGTTTGAAGTTATGCAACATAATATAGGTTGGAGAATACACTCAGCATCCTTGGTTAAAATCAACTCAAAACACAATTCTTAATAATGCTAGATCAAACAAAATCAATAATATGATCATTATCCTATAGGAAGAAGCAAGCATGACTTTAATGTGGAGTAAGTTGAAAGTTCATTATTTTGATGGAACAAAATATCTTCATTTGATGTGATCCATATCTGATGTATTTGAATAATTATGAAATAAGATTATTCTCAAAGAGAACTACAAATAAAAGACCAAAACTTTTTTATGGAAGATCATTATCTGATCTCACCACTAGAGACGTTTGTGTAACAAATGACTTTAAATATCATATCATTTGGTCAAACTCATGGACATATCAGAACCTAAAATGAACCGCTTTGGCAATCCTCTCACTACAAGGTTTAAAGCTATTCTCTATCTTCTCAAGGAGAAGGTCTTTGCCTCTGGTTATAGCGTGCTTGAAACATCATCTAAGACTCACATATATACGAAGTCAAAACACTAGAACATAGGATTGCATATGTTGATTTAGAAGAAAGAATGATCAAAACCAAGCTAACTTTGCATCTGATTAAAAGATCATCTGAAAGAAAAGTCTGACAAACGCTGCTCAGACGTAAGGATAAATTTACTAAATCATTCTATTTGGCATCAGTTAGGTACTCGTAATTTATTTCATTATTCTATGTGTACTTGTGTTGTTTATTTATGTCCTTTCCTATGTCTTGTGTAGTATTTTCGCATGTATTCTTTTTGAATATTGTCTTTGGTTGCTTTCGTTAAAACCTACGTTTGATTTCTTTTATATGCTTATTTAAACATCTCTCATTTTATAGTGTTTTTGAAAAATAATATTTTTCGTTAATAACCTTTCTCTCCTAATCCAAATCCGTTTTCCATCCAAAATATTTTAAACCTAAAACCATCTTGAAAAACTATTTCTATATCTCGTCCTCTATTGAGTCTTCATATTCCTAAATGGCCATTTCTAACACGATACTCTCAAAAAGACATTGTGATTTTCTTAAAACATGACCTGCTAACTTCAGTGGTGAAAAGTTCAGAAATATTGAAATTGTTATGTTTGTGAACAATGTCAACAAGGTGGAGTAACTTAAGTACAAGAGGAAGTAAGAAACATAGCATTGAAAGGCTTGTTCCTAAATTTTGTCTGAATATTTTATATTGGATGAAACCTGAATGTAATAATGAAGAAGGGTTGGAGAACCTACAATCCTATTAAAGATTTATCTTTGGTAGATTGTATCTCAAATTCAACAATCAGAGAAAGTTAATTAGAGAAAAGGGAAGACTAAATCATCTCATTTTCCTTAGTCACATTTGATAAGTCATAAGGTAGGCTCCTAAATATGAAAACTTCTTCACCACTTTATCAAACGAAAGTTCAATGAAGAAAAACACGTACTAAAGAAGATGTAAATAAAGAGTCTTAGTTTATTTATGTATATAAATTAATGATCTAGTTTAGAAAGCTTTAGAAAGACCTTAGGATTTATTTTCCCTTTTTTTTTGTTACAAATGTAATATGAATTAAGAATTGAATAAATGTTTTTTTTGATATATCCGTTATTTTTGTCTTTCTTGATTTCCTTTGTTTTCTCTTTGTGACCTCATTTTCCCTCTGCATCTTTGTCTTTTCTTTAGGGTTTTAACTTTATTTTTAATTTTTATTGTTGTTTTCTTCTTTCTTTAATTTTTTTTCCTCTTCTTCATCCACAACTCTACATCTCCTTCCAATGACTCATCTCAAGCCTTTAAGCTTTCTCATGTGTCTTAAAGTGTTTGTCAAACTCTAGGTTAGTTATCTGTCTCACTCTTCGTTTTCCTCCATGCTCTTACATTACATCTCTTTTTTCCAAAACGTTTTCATTTCCTTTCTTAAGAAATGTTCCTATTTATACTTAAAATGTTTTGAATTCCCCTATAAGTGTTTCTATAGTCATCTCTCAATTCTTAGTGTTTTCTTTTGTTCATCTTTACCTTTCTCAAACTCTCATGCTATGAATCTCAATTCATCTTCTACCAGGAAAATTGAAGTAACAGTCTTTTCCCGAAAAGAAAGAAATCTCTCAATTTGAAGTTGCCTCGATGGTGAATGACATTCTTCTTGAAAGGAACTGAAAGCCCAAATAGCTCGACAAGAAGTTCACCAAAAGCTAGACCTTTTCACTCTCAAATAGAGGAAGTAGCTAAACTCTTGAAAGTGTATCCTTAGATGTCTTTAGGTCTTATGTCTAGGATTAGGTTCCTCTTATGTTGTCTTTTCATTTCCCTCATGTGTCTGCTTTGTAATCATGTTTCATATTTTAATAAAATGTTACTCCTTTATTTTGCTCCTTCATGTTTCTTTTAAAGGAACTTATTCATGTTTTTTTTTATATATATGTTGTGTGATGGTCATAAATTTATTTTTTATGTGCTGCATGACTGCTTGTTGTAATTTCTATATTTTCACTCTTTTTGATAATGACAAAAGAGGAGAAAAGTAGAAGATATATAAATACAATTGATTATGTGCTTGCATCATTTGCATCTTGTTGTTGCATTTGCATCTGTTTATTGCATCTACATCTAGGTGTCATTTTGTATAGCACTTGCACTTATGAAAAAGTCTTGAAATTTACCTTTGTTTTGAAAGGTTTAACACCCTAAAAAAATTGGTGTTCCATTAGGCTTAACATCCAGATGTGAACTATTATTCAATAGACTTCGTAAGAATCCAATGGCTTAACATCCTAGGAATATGTCAATTCTTTTTGGAGAGTTGTGTCAAATTTATGTCAATGTATCTATGTGTTGGTCTCTGTGCTTATTTTTAGGTCTCTATGCATTTCCTTTTTTTTAACCTTCATGTGTATCAAAATAAAGTAACTTAATAAGTTTGAAATTCTTAAAGAAAAGTGTTTATCATATCTTGGGGAGTCCCAATAATATTACTTTATAAGTTTTCTTTTAAAAGATCAAAGATTTTTAAGTCAAACAATTTTTGAGTACTTACATTGAGAGGGAGCATTCTTTTAATTATTATTAATTTTTTTTGTGAAGGAAGATTGTTCATTAATTGGATAGTTATTTGTCATCATCATCAAAAAGTGGAAGATTTTTCGTAAAAAGTGATTTTAGCTACAATTCTCTTGTTGAGGTTTTGATGACAACAAAAACAAACAAATAAAGAACATTTATCCCCCAATTGTATTTGCTAAGTGCGCAGATTAAATTAGAAGACAAAGATTTATATTAATGACTATCTATTTAAAGGTAACTTATATTATAAGTAATATAGAGATAATAATATGAGTGTTTCTAACACAAAAATATATTATCACATAACAAACAACTAATTATAATTACTAATAGAGCAAGTCATAATATAGCAATAAGAAGTATTGCAATATGCATCTAATGATCAACAGTTCGAGTCAAAACGGTAAAGACAAAAGAAATACAAGTCAACGATTGTTCCTCTGAAGACAAAAGAAAATAGCACTACAATGACAATCTGCTTTTGACTAAAACCATTTTAAGCCTTTGACTCAAAGATCAAAAGAAAAAAGCTATAGGTAAAGTCTTTGAAAAAGTTAATGTTCTGGTACCAACTGTATCCTCTAATGAACAAAGAAAAAATAATCTATTAAACAAGTTCACAGTGACTTTGAAGAAGCTGTTAAAGTTGTATTTGACCTTATGAACACGCTCTCAATCACGCCTCTTGTGATTCTGTTTTTACACACAACGCATGATAATTCTGGATCTGATTAGTGTGACAAGCATTTGCCAGTCTGGCTCTGATATATATGACTAGCACTTAATCGTCTCGTTATGATAAAAAGACAACGCTATAATAAAAAGTCGACGTTATGACAAAAATGCAACACTCTAATAGAAAGTCATTGCTTAGATAGAAAGTTTACACTATAATAAAGTAAACTCTTTGATAAGAAGTCTATGCTCCAATGTCTTCTGCTCATCATGATGGACTTATCCTTTGACTGAAGAAGTGCATGACATCCTCTGATATTGACATCCTCTAAGATTTGTCTTGTTAATTAAAGACACACATAATCAATTATGAAGATATATATGGATATGCATTAAAGACTGATTTTCCTTCACTGTTGTTTTAAGATCTCGAACGGTAGCATTCTCAACACAAAATTATTCTCATAGTTAAGAAGAACATATCATCAATCAATAAGTAGAGAAAAATTAAAAAAGGCAATGTCTTAAGAAAGAAATTATGTAAAAGCCTATAATACATCAAAAGAAAATGAATGAAAAATCCTCTCAAAAGAGAGCTATTAGAATTGATGTAAATCAATCAAGTTGTTGATACACTTGAATTGATATAGTATTTCAAATTTAATATTCTCTTAATGAGAGTTAGAACCGAGAAACAAACCTTGTGTCATTTCGACACAAACATGAATTGATGTAAATCATTCCGATAGTGACAACAACTCTTTTATTCATAAGTGGTACCTGAAGAGGTATAACAATACTTATGAACTTCAACGACAGTTGCCATAAAGTAAAAGAAAGTTCTAATTGTGATAGGCTGATGAAGAATACTCAAAGCCTAAACAGACAGAGTAACCAATACTTGTATGCTATTGTTGAAATAGTGGATTAAGTCTTTGATTGTGCTAGGGCAAAATCTCTCTGTAAAGGGAGGACTAGATATAGCAACAATATATTGTGATCTAATATAAAAATCCTTATGTTCCTTCTCTCTCATTGTTACTCTAATTTTAAATTTTTTATTATTCTACTTTATTTATTAAAACCTTTTTTATAATAGTAAGTTGAATGATTTTGATAAAGAACATATTCTTTGCTAAGCAATCCAAGTATTTTTATGAAATCTCAAAACACAATTTCAAACTCCATTTTCTTTTGTTTTCAAAGCACCTTGACTACTCTACGATTATAGGGAAACAAATGAAAAGCTATAACTACAATATAAAATATATATTATCGACCAAAAACAAAGATCTTACTTGGATATTACTCTCTACCCAATATATCAATAGCTTCTTGAAATGAAGTACAATATGTCTTTGGTACAGTTTTTTAATTTTTCCTTCATGCGATTGTACTTCAGAAAAATAGTGTTTGTTGGTAAAGCATTTGTAGTGTCTCTAAGCATTTTTTATGCGGAAAATACAATTTTCTTTCCCTTATTAAAAATATTGAACATATACTACAAATTTAAATGAAATTATTGTCATAAATTGTTGATAAATATTTGACAATAAAACCAATATGAACTTTACTTCTCATACAATAATATTTTCCACAAACGATCTTTATGATCTATCAACAATTGTTTGAATTTGTGTAGATAAAGAGACAAAATTTTACATTATTGCTATAGTTCCCAGAAATAACTCAAGTCAGATGCATTTTTGTCATCAAGTCCAATTGGGCTCTCCATCATCATCTAAAGTAACTTGATGCCGATTTCTAACGGGTCTTCTATTTTTTTTTTTTACACCGTCTTGGTCCCGTATTATTTTCTTATTTGTCTCAGTTTTGATATTAAACTATAATATATAAATTAAAGCATCACAAATGACATACATGTATAAATACAAAATAAATTCACAAATAATCATTTATTTGCTTTCTCTTCATTATCATTATCTCCTCCATCTTCACTTAATTTTTCAAATCTTCTACAATATCTTTTCCATTTGCTTTTAGAAAATCATCAATTAACATTGATAGACACAAGAGAGTTCTTTTTGTCCTCTTGCTGTCACTTTCATGTCTTGTCCTTGACTCATTTTCTTCTTTTCTCTATCCACTTCGTAAGCTGCTCTTTTCTCCAAGTAACATCTTTTCGACATTACTCAACTCAAAAAATGAATTTTATCGAATTTAATTCTTGTAAAAATATTTGTCAATAACAATTTTCATCGTCTTGCAAAATAATTTATTACCTGTCGAATTTTTCTAATGTCAACTAAGAAATATTATTCACCAATATTCTAATAACAACGGGTATAATTCTGGATTATTCCATTTAATTTTTAAGAGATTCAGAGTTTATCAAAATTTAATACAGTGTATTTTACCTGATTCACCGATACAACTCCAAAATTTTATGCCACAAATTTTAATTATATTTACATATGAGCCGAAAATGACAATATGCTCTTGAATATTCTCCCGTTTAACTTTTTAAAGTTTTTAAGTCAAAAATGTATAAAAGCAATCAATAAAAATTAGAAATCATCTAAAAGAAGTCCAACCTTAAATGTTATGAAATCTAAGTTCATGTCAAGGTTTAACGGACGATGAAATTTACCTGATTGTCCAAAATATTAAATTTTCGTTTTAAATTATCACATAAAAGATATTATTGTTATAAAATAATTCAACCTTTAATAAAATCAAATCTCCAAAAATTAAAACATGCGTAAATATCACGCCCGAACGAAAATGACGCTTTAAAAGGTTTGTCATATTAGGTTATTACACAGATGCAACAATCACTAACATATATATAACTTCATTACTTATATATCCTATTTAGTTATCTATACGAAAATAATATGTTTCTAACCGTGCATTTTTACTAAGGCTAATGTAAGTTTTTCTCATTTTTTACATGGGATATGTACTTAGATATTGCAACTGGGCGGTTCTTTGGGTCTGTGTTAGAAACAAGCATGTATTTGGTTCCTAACCAGATCCATTTAACTAGAAATTTTGGGATATAGAGTGCTATAGGTGTTGAGTTTTACATTGTCATCAAATCAGAACCGTCACAATTAAGACAAAGATCTGGGACAATAAAATTTAATTTTGGTTTGGAACAACTTAGTACAGTTGGGTTCTAAGTTTATATGAAATAATTTATTAATAATGGTTTTTGTAAAAAACTGTTTAATTTTTTAATTTTTATGAACCAGTTAGTTCAACAACGTGATACGTTCGGTTATTCAATTTAGCTTTTTAACATCATCAATTTTAATAAAATTAAAGGATTGTGACATATACATACATATTTAGCATTCTTTTATACATACTTACACCACTTTAGTATGATTGTGTCTATCATTATAAGAACACATAACTAAAATATTAGAAGCATAAAAAAAAAAACGAATTATTTGACCTTATTGTCAAAATGCTAAAAGAAGCGGAAGACGATAGCTTATCGTCCTCAAAAGTTGAGTATTCAGCGCTGGCAGCAGCCACATGTGAATTGTTGTGGTTGACATAATTGATTAGAGATCTTCATATATGTTCTTCGCAGTAACATCGGTCCTTTTGGTGACAACATGGTGCTTTTCATATGCTGCAAGATCTCTATTTCACAACGTGACATTGACAATGTAGCACATAGATTGGCACATTAATATGTGAAAAATTCCATGCTGGTATGATGAAGCTTTTCCAATTCCCAGGTCATTTGAGCTGGGAGCTTTCAAGTTCTCTTAAGGTGAAACAACACAAGGAAAGGGGATGAGAGTTTGAAATTGTGTTATCTATTAAAGAAAATCTTTTTGCTAAGATAAGTTCTTGGAAAATGACTTGCATGTTTATAACTGACTATCTATTTTAACGACTTTTATTATATTATACGTATTAAATAACATAGATAAATTAGTTTTTAATATAAATAAAAATTAGAGATATGATTTAAATTGATGATACAAATAATAATCTATATAAAATGGATTGACGCAAGCGAATACACCACATTCTCCCACTGGCACTAGAGTCAATCAGGTATCAACATATTATTCATCAATCTAGTGTGGGTATCATGCTACTACCTAGCAATAGACTTTTTAAGCATATTGTTTAGTGTTGTCTTTCTAAACACGTTCACTTCTCTCTTTTGATCATGTATCAAAGGAGATATAAGAAATTAAGTATATGTTTAGATTATTGGTGAGATCAAGGTTCTTTATCTTATACAATTACTTCATCATCATCACAATGAGATAAATAAAGTTTGTAAACACCCATCTAATTACATTAGAAGTAGATATACTCAACTTTATAAGAAAAAATTATCCTTGATTTGGAACTCTTCCATCTCAAAGACCCACAATATATGCTATGTATAATCCCAACCGTACATCTTAAATTACTTTTATCAATTTGGAGGTAGTGTGAATGTAATACCTTACAATGACCTTTTGCTTACCATCCATCAGGAATGTGCCTTTAGTCAATCAAATACTAAATGATATTTTTTATTACAATTTAGTGACTTTAACTAAAATTAAATCAATATCTTTTTTTATGCTCATAGAATATCATATATATGGTCTAATAACTATAATGACGTACATGATGATTCTAATTTCCACAACAAATAAAATCATTATCATGTATTCTTTCTCAAGTAATGAGATAGCACATTGTCTCCTAGACAAATCATTATGATGTTATCATATGTATAATGACTAAAATCAAGCAACTCTCTAGAACTATATCTATAGATCATGCATCCTAACGCTTAGAAAATGTTGCCTAATTCCTTCATCAAAAATAATTTTTCAATTATGATTTTTCACAAATAAGATCAAAACCAATAACGCTCCCACTACATATAGATCTTTTGGTGCATGGATCTCTCCAAGTTCTACAATTCTTCCACTAGTTCTTATAAAGATTTAACCCATTTAAGGAACACATCAATTTCAATGACAAACTCTTTATCATTATAGACTTTGTAGAAATAGTATCTTTAATTTACTAAGTATATTCCATAATATACGTTTATTTAGTTTGATTTTAGCTTATCTAAAAGAAAAAAAAAAACTTGACAAGTCAAATCTTTATAAATGTCATTTTGGCCTTTCAACTCATACCATATCTCATATGGAATCATTTATAGCCTTAGATGAAATATGATTACTAATTTAGAAATAGTTTCATAAAACACATATTTAAGAAAAAGTTATTATAATTAACCGACTAATACTAAATTAGACCATGTTTAACAAGATTTAATTTAGATAGTCATCAATCTTTCTAGTTTAAGTATTTACCATCATGATCAAATCATGTAATCTCAATACTCTTGCCAATATGATTTTCTACTCCATTCTTCAACTCGTTGAACACTTCAAATTTCTCTTAATTTGTGTTTCATAAAATGCACAAACCTAATTTATTATAATCAATAGTAACTAACAAAGTTAAGAAATACCGACCTTTTAACAAAGTTGTTTAATAACTCATATGCATCTCATGTATCATGCCAAAATATCACTAAATATTTTCATTCATGATGGTGATCAGAAGCTTCTCATTCATTTTCATCAAGTAATTACCATAAATCTAAAAAAAATAAATAAATCCAATTGATTGAGTCCAGATGTCCATTTAAATGGAACTTGAATATGTTTCTTATCTTATAGGCCTAGAACAATAATGTCAAGGTATATAAGAATCAAATAACTAGATTTGACTTTATTTACAGCATTGTCATAGAACACTGAGATCAATGCACATGGTACCGCGTCTTTCAAAGATCCTCTTTAATTAAAACAAAAGTTACTAAATGGAACAATAATTATCTATTACACCAGCATCATTATATGATCATCTCAAGACATGGAGTAATTTTCCTAAAATGTTTTTAAAAACAATAAAACTTATTACCGTCCAAAACAAACCCAAAAGTAAAAGCCAAAGCTCCTATTGTTTATGTAGCAACAATTACAACATATCATATATGTAGGTTGACTTTTGACTTTAATCAACATTGTACTTATTTACACATTGTATCTTATACACATGTTGTAGAAGAAGTTGACTTTCATGACATTTTTTTTTGAGATAGTCTAACTTTCTTTCTTTAACTTATACTCTTTCTAGTATATGAGACACTTCTTCTTTCAGTATTTGGTCCAACCTAATTGGACGTAATAATTTCTTTTGTAACCCTTATTGCCAACTTAAATGCAAGAGTACATGGCTTGAATTTATTCTTGCACATGTGTTACTCGCTTATAGTAGACTTCAAGTCCTTTGCTTATATAGACCATTAATATTCTTTTTATTTTGTGACTATAACCATCCCACAACTTTTGTCAAACCAAATCAATGGCAAACTCTTGCTTACCATGCCAAAATTCTTTTCCTTCTTAATGGCATTTCATAGTTACTATTGTGTCCAATTTCATGATAAGTTAAATTATGTAATCATGTAGAACTTAAGTATTACAGTCAAAATATATTTAATAGCAATTTATTAAATATACTCTAACTATTTTATTCAATCAATAACCCTCGTCATTGACTCAAAAAATCCTATTGGAAGATTTTCTAGTGAGATCAAGATCCATATTTCACCTTATTTTGAAACAGTTAAGTTGATTCACCAAAAACATGGCTATTTAGGTAAGAAATTATTTTTCAATTACATCACATGTAACTCTAGGATCAGTTAGATGAAAAACATTTATTATAATTTATCTTATAAATTAAAGCCTAACTTCTATGTCTCTAAGCCCATTTCAATCCCATTGAATTCAACTAAGTTAAGTTACACCCAATGGTTGTCAGTTGGAATAGTGTGCCCGACTTTGGCATGACCCACACTATACGATATTGACCTTAACGAGTGCCACACATTAGAATGCATTTAACTTAATATTTAATTTTGAAGGAATTTTTATTAGGCGTCTCACTGGCTATTGTATCTTATACAAATGTCCTCAAATCATGTGTATAGTATTCTCAAAAATTTAAAGCATATAAAATAATAAAAACATCTTAAATCATCCTATATATTAATGCATCCATATAAATTATAGGTCGAAATATAATTTGGATCTTGTAATATGTTTCGTTTTAATTTAGTTGTGTAATTTTTGGGTTTTGATTTATAACTTTGCATAAGTTTTGTAAGTAATAGAACCTGGATTCTGCTACAAATTTAACAATAACTTCTAAGATAGCACGACCACTATCTTAGATTAAGCATCTTGTACAAATGATACAAAAGGTTTGAATGAGTCTAAGATGTGGTATATTGATAAACAACTCAATAGCAATTCAAGTACTTGAGAACTTTTAGAATGATATGAAAATCTAATGCAAGTACTTAGAAAAATCAAAATTTTGTTCGAAGTTGTTTAATGAATTAATTCAAGGATTGTTGTTTTTTTGATATGAAGTTATGGGGTATTTATACTCCATAAAACATCCTTTCAAATTCGTGGTCATTGATCCAAGAGGTTTGATGAAAAATTACAATGTTCTAGAGGCATCCCAGATCTGAAAAATTGTAATGTTTCCAGGTGTATTCGAATACAGTATATGTGTATTCGAATACACGTCTTTGTAATGTTTAAAAAATTCAAATTTTACATCTTGTATTCGAATACACATTAGTGTAGTCGAATACAGATTAATGTATTTTAGCCTCTGACTTAACTTGTATTCGACTACATATGTGGTGTAGTCGAATACACACAAAGGATTTTTGGCCACTGACTTTAGCTTGTATTCGACTACAGATGGGTGTAGATGAATACAACATTTAAAATTTTTCCTCTGACTTAAGTTGTAATTCGAATACAACATGGTGTTATTCGAATACACTTATCAAATTGTCAAAAATATGATTTTAAATGATTTTGTTAATGTTGTTTTGATTTTCGAAAATATGTTAAATGCATATGTAAATATGAATTGTTCTCATGTATTTGAACTATTGATTTGTATCATATACCTTTACATTTAATCATTTATTATTTGGATTTTTGAAGCTTATTGAAGATAGTTTAATCTTCTTTTTGATCTTGCTGCATTGTCCATAGTTGGTGGTCTTGTCGTCATCAAAAACATGTAGTTTACATTCTCCCCCTTTTTGATTATGACAAAATGTTGTTGTGAAGAGAGTGTATAGTTGAAATCATTGCTCCCCCGTAATAGGTGCATACTCCCCCGTTGTATGTGATGATTTGAAAAAAATTGTGTTTGAGTACCTATAAGGTTTGAAATGCAACAACAGTACCAAATTTTCTCCCCCTTTTGACATGATCAAAAAGTAGAAAAAAAAGAAAAAGAGACATACAAGTTTCAAGTATAATCATACACAAACGACATATAAGGTAACAAGGAGAATAGCATAAATGGAAATTAAGTCATGATATCATAAAAGTTAATACATAACATGTCGCGAATAGAGCAATACAAAATACACCATAATCAAAAGGACAAAGGAGTTCATAAAACAAAGATCACAGTAATACATAATGCAAAAAGTTAACTTAGTATATAGCAACTAAAGGACTTAATCAAAATCTGTCGGAATGTGGAAATGATCAAGTTTGTCTGATAAATTACTAATGTCTTGAGATAGTGCTTCATGATTGCGAGCAATAGTAGTTTCAATATTGGTGAAGCGAGTGTCGATAGAGGTGGTCAACTTGTCGAATTGAGTTTGGAAGAAGGTTTGGAAAGAATCAAGGCGAGTCATGATCATTTGATTGGAGATATAATCATCATCAAATGCAGTTTCCTCGCCATCTTCATCACCTTGAGCAGCAGCGTTTGAGGGTCCAGCATTTGCCTCCTGTGCATCATCAGATGGTTGACCATGATCACCTTGATGCACAAATGCTTCAAGCTCTTCATTCCATATTATCCGCATGCTAGGCAAGACCCCCAAATCCAGCATATTTTCTTTGGTGGGTGTAAACATAACTTCATCAGAGAAGTCCACACCAAAGTGTTCCAAAATCCGTGAAACTTCCTTTGCATAGGGTAATTCAAACTCCATGAAATTCATAATTTGCAATTCAAACTCCAAAATTTGGGAGTAATTTCCAGCCTTCGGAACTAGAATGTAGCTAAGGAAATAGTGTAGAAGCCGATAATCAACAGTAAGATTTCCCACACCATACCGTTGTTGGGCATATTTGGAACCTGCCTGAGCTCTATTTTGTTCCATGGTGCGTCGGTCAAATCGACAGAGGGAGACATACGCATCATACTTAGAAATATCACCCCATTCACACAATTGGTTTGGACAAAAATTTTCAACATTAAAAGGAATATTCAGAATTTCTCCAATGATTTTGGTATTTAAACGGATGATTTTACCCTTAACGCGCGAGACTAGCAGTTTTCCCTCTTGCATGAGATTACAATAAAAAACCATAACCAAATCTGGACAAACTGGACCTTTGTAGCCTATAAACTCTTCAACATGTTGTGCTTTGAGCAACGCAGGAAATTTAAAGTCAGAGAAAGAGTCTAAAGTACCATACTTTGGGATAATAAGTCGCTTGTCCGAGTAGAATGTGCGAAAGTGTGTAGAAGCCGGGATAGATCCGTGATTTTAGGATTCCTGGTTCGTTTTCGTGAGGGACCTACTGCTGCATGTTTGGTGCGTGGTCCTCGTTTGCGGGCATCCATGGTTAGAAAGAGTATTTTTGGTGAAAGTGGGTTTTAGAGAAAATGTGAGAGTTGTGAGAGATTTGAAGAGGAATGACAAGAAGGAAGTAAAGAGTAATGGATTTTGTAAGATTGGGTGAATGGGTAAGTGAGTGGAAGGAGGATGGATGAGTTTTGGAGAGAAGAGAGAAGAAACTGGGGCTGTATTAGAATACCAAAGAAAATAACCCTAAATATGTGAAGCAACTTTTATATCTGG
The DNA here is from genome assembly GCA_002896215.2 of Cicer echinospermum. NCBI lineage: Eukaryota > Viridiplantae > Streptophyta > Magnoliopsida > Fabales > Fabaceae > Cicer > Cicer echinospermum. The sequence goes on from PGTU02014845.1 coordinate 17,467, forward strand.
GCAAAAACGCGAAGGTGTATTCGACTACACCTTCTTGTATTCGAATACACATTTTTCTGGGAACGTGTATTCGACTACAAATCCTTTGTATTCGAATACAGAAAATCTGGGAAAGTTTGTATTCGAATACAGACATTTGTATTCAACTACATAAGCAAAGTTTTGCTTAAAAAACTCAATTTTTTATGAAAATTGCATCATGTAATACACAAATTCATATATCAAGAAGCAATAATCAACAAGACATAAGAGATATGACAAACTATGTATATCATGCAATGGTTAAAGATCATTTTCACTCAAAATACCAAGTTCTCTTCGGATTTTATAAAATGAGTCTTTAGGTAATGGTTTTGTAAATATATCAGCCAATTGATTGTGTGTATCACCAAATGTTACCTCAACATTACCTTTAAGTACATGATCCCGTAAAAAATGATGTCGAATATCGATGTGTTTAGTTATAGAGTGCATGATTGGATTCTTTGAGATGTTTATTGCGCTTGTGTTAACACATCTTAAGGGAATGCACCTGAGATCAACTCCATAGTCATGTAATTGCTGTTTAAGCCAGAGAATCTGGGCACAACAGCTTCCTGCTGCAATGTATTCAGCTTCAGCAGTACTAAGTGCAACGTAAGCTTGCTTTTTACAAGACCATGAAACAAGTGCATTTCTTAAGACATGGCACGTGTCGATGGTGCTTTTACGGTCTGTTTTGCATCCCGCATAATCCGAATCAGAGTATCCAACTAGGCTACATATGCTACCCTTGGGATACCATAGGCCTACATTTGTTGTTCCTTTCAGATACTTCATAATTCTTTTAACAGCTACTAGATGTGATTCTTTCGGATCTGCCTGAAATCTTGCACACAGACAAACACTAAACATGATATCTGGCCAGCTGGCCATTAGATATAATAATGATCCAATCATACCTCGATATTTGGATATGTCGATTGAAATTCTTGATGCATCTTTATCAACATATGTTCCGGAGCCCATTGGAGTTGTACTTTCTTTGCAATTTTCCATTTCAAATTTCTTTAGTAATTCTTTACAATATTTGGCTTGATTGATGAAGATGCCGTGCTCAAGTTGCTTTGATATGAAGTCCAAGAAAATAGTTTAATTTTCCCATCATGGACATTTCGAATTCTCCTTGCATTATTGAAGAGAATTCTTCACATATGTCCCTGTTGGTTGATCCAAATATTATATCATCAACATAAATTTGAACCAATAATGTGTGACCATTTTCTCTTTTGACAAATAACGTTTTTATCAACCTCTCCTTTGTCAAATCCTCGTTCACATAAAAAGGTGCTTTAATCTGTCATACCAAGCTCTTGGAGCTTGTTTTAGACCATAAAGAGCCTTTTTCAATTTGTAAACGTGTGAGGGATTTTTGGAATCTTCAAATCCAGGGGGGCTGCTTGACATAGACTTCTTCATTTATGTATCCATTGAGAAAGGCACTCTTCACGTCCATTTGATATAGCTCAAAATTCATGGAGCAAGCATATGCTAATAGTAGACGTATTGCCTCTAATCTTGCTACCGGAGTAAATGTTTCGTCAAAGTCTATCCCTTCCTCTTGATTGTATCCTTGAGCGACCAATCTAGCTTTGTTGCGAACAACTATGCCATTCTCATCTAGTTTATTTTTAAACACCCATTTTGTACCAATGATGTGTTTATTTCCAGGATTAGGAACAAGTTCCCAAACTTGGCTTCTTTCAAATTGATTGAGTTCTTCTTGCATGGCAAGTATCCATTGATCATCTTTAAGTGCTTCACCAATTTTGGAGGGTTCGATTTGAGAAACAAACGCCATGTTTAAGCAAGCATCTTGCAATTTTATTCTTGTTGTGACTCCTTTATTTATATCACCTATGATGTTATCAATAGGGTGATATCTATGGGTTCTCCATTCTTTAGGAAGATCATCACTTTGCCTTTCAATATTGATTCCACTTTCTTGTTGTGGTTGATTAGTTTGAAGTTCTTTGCTTGGATCATTGTTTTCAAAAACATCATCATCACAAGAAATAATATTTTCCTCTTTTATGGGGTTAGTTTCATCAAAGGTTACATGCATTGATTCTTCAACTAATAAAGTTCTTTTATTAAAAATTCTAAATGCTTTACTAGATAAAGAGTAACCGAGAAACATACCTTCATCAGCTTTTTCATCAAATTTTCCAAGGTTGTCTTTACCGTTATTTAACACAAAACACTTACATCCAAAAATGTGGAAGTGAGCGATATTGGGTTTTCTACCTTTGTAAAGTTCATATGGAGTTTTCTTAAGAATTGGCCTAATGATTACCCAGTTGGAAACATAGCATGTTGTGTTTACAGCATCTGCCCAAAAGTATTTTGGTAGATTTGAGTCGCTTAGCATAGTTCTAGCAAGCTCTATCAAGGATCTATTCTTTCTCTCAACGACCCCATTTTGTTGTGGTGTTCTTCGTGCAGAAAAATTGTGAAAAATGCCATTTTCTTCACAAAATTCTTCAAATGAAGTATTTTGAAATTCCCTTCCATGATCACTTCTAATTGATACAATTTTGGCAGATTGTTCGTTTTGGACTAGCTTGGCTTAGTTTTTTAAATGCCTTAAAAGCTTCATTTTTTATTTGCCAAGAAATAAGTCCAAGTGAACCTTGAGTAATCATCAACAATAACTAGTCCATATGAGTTTCCACCAAGACTTTTGGTTCTTGATGGACCAAACAAGTCCATATGTATCAATTGTAGTGGTCTAGAGGGTTGAAATGACATTTTTAGGTTTGAAAGAACTTTTTGTTTGTTTGCCTTTTTGACAAGCGTCACATAATTTATCTTTATAAAAATTCATTTTTGGTAAGCCTACAACAAGATCATGCTTGACCAAATTTGTTTAAATGATCCATGTGAATATGAGCAAATCTCTTATGCCATAGCCAAGCATCATTATTGTCGCTTACCAAAATACATTTCATTTTTAAGGATAAATCTCAAAATTGAGTATGAAAATGTTTTTGAAACGCTTACCGACAAACTGAGTTTCATTTGTAGCTTCATTTTGGATGATGCACTCATCTTTATTAAAAACTATCTTGTATCCTTTGTCACAAAGCTGGCTGATGCTTATGAGATTATGTTTTAGACCTTCAACATATAAGACATCTTCAATCGAGGGGGATGGTGTTGTACCGACTTTTCCAATGCCTAAAAATTTTTCCTTTGTTGTTGTCTCCATATACTACATGTCCCTTTGACTCAAGTGTTAAAGCTGAAAATTTTGTTATATCACCCGTCATGTGTTTGGAGCAGCCACTATCTAAGTACCACATGTTTGAAGTCTCTTGTTTGCCTACCTACAAAATTGAAATCAAACTTTATTAGGTACCCAATGTGCTTTGGGTCCTTGATGGTTAGTACCTTTCTTTACCCATATGTAATGCCCTCTTGGAACACTAATGTTTCTAATATGACATGTATTAGGTGTATGACCATGAAGACCACAATAAGAACAAGTAGGATTAAATCTACTGTTAGTAGCATATGTATGAAGATTTATTTTGAAATAATTTTCTTATTATAAAGATCATCCTTTTTCATAACTATAATATTTTCTTGATTAGATTGACTACTTGCTTTACAAAAATAGTTTTGCTCAAATTTGGTTTATCAAAATTTTGAATATCCAAGACCACTTTTGTCATTTGAGTATCTTTGCATATTTAAAACATTTTCCAATCCTAATTGTCCTTTTTCGTACCATTCAATCACCCTATTTAATTGAACAATTTTGAAAGAGAGGGAATCCATTTATTGCATGCAAAATTCTGTTTTAGTCTTCAGAATTTTTCTCCATAATATCATCTTTTTCTTGTAAAACTTGAGATTTGTTTCTTTTGTGTTGATACTAGTTTACAACAGATTTTTACATTCAATAAGTAATTCCTTTATTGCGTTTTTGAGCATCATTGTATTCTATAATTAATTCATTATTAGTCTTATTATAATGAGGAGAGTCTAATTACTAACTCTTCTTCATCATCCGATTGATGCGAGGCCATGCAACATTGGCGCATTCTTCACTTTCTGTTTCTAGATGAACTTACTTCATTGTCTTCCCAAGCTATGTATGCCTTCTTGAAGTCTTTCTTTTTGTTGACATTCTTCTTAGCAAGGTTTGGGCAATCTGCTTTAATATGTCCTTTTTGTTGACATTTATTGCATGCAAAATTCTGTTTTAGTTTTTCAGAATTTTTCTCCATAATATCATCTTTTTCTTGTAAACTTGAGATTTGTTTCTTTTGTGTTGATACTAGTTTACACAGATTTTACATTCAATAAGTAATTCCTTTATTATGTTTTGAGCATCATTGTATTCTATAATTAATTCATTATTAGTCTTATTATAATGAGGAGAGTCTATATTACTAACCTCTTCTTCATCATCCGATTGATGCGAGGCCATTAATGCAACATTGGCGCATTCTTCACTTTCTGTTTCTGAAGATGAACTTACTTCATTGTTTCCCAAGCTATGTATGCCTTCTTGAAGTCTTTCTTTTTGTTGACATTCTTCTTAGCAAGGTTTGGGCAAATCTGCTTTAATATGTCTTGTTTTCCACATTCAAAGCAAGTGAAGTTTTGATTTGATGTAGAATTATCTTTCTTCTTGAAGCTTTTCCTTTTGAATGTTCTATAATTTTTAAGAAACTTACCAAATTTCTTAACAAGAAGGATAATATTTTCATCTTCATCTGAATCATTGTCTTTGATTTGTTCTCTTGATTTGGTCTTTAAAGCAATATTTTTGGTCTTCTTTTCTTGACTTTCATTTTGTTCTAATCTTTCAAGTTCGATTTCATGCTCTTGAAGTTTTCCAAATAGTGCAGAAAGCGACATTTTGGATAGGCTTTTCTTTTTGGATATTGCTGTCACTTTTGGTTGCCAGACCCTTGTCAATGATCTCAGTACTTTTAGATTTAATTCATCATTGGTGAAGATTTTTCCGAGTGCTGTCAAATGATTGGTTAAGTGGGAGAACCTTTCTGTAAGTCTAGAATAGACTCTCCGGGCTGCATTCGAAATAACTCATTTTTCTTGTGATAGTGTGTTGAGTTTAGATCTCTTTACCTCAATGGTGCCTTCGTGAGTTTACTTCCAACGTATCCCATATTTCTTTTGCTGTTTTACAGTGAGATATGCGGAAAATTCATCCCATTCCTAGTGTAGATTGTAATATATTCTTAGCCTTCTTATCAAACAGCACTTTTCTTTTATCATCATCAGTCCAAGAATTTTTTATCTTTATTTCTTCTTTGTTATTGATGACAGTTTTGGAATGTGAGGACCATTTTCAACTGCATCCCATATGTCGTCTCCTTGTGCTTCGAGATACGTTTGTATACGTATCTTCCAAAAGTCGTAGTGCTCTCCAACAAAACATGGTGGCTTGGTACTGCTACCCCCGTCTGTAAAAACAGGTTGTGCGGAAGCCATGAGTAATTGATCGAGGAATAAGTTACCTTAACCTGCTCTGATGCCAATTGTAAGTATAGAAGTACGCCTAAGAGGGGGGGGGGGGGGTGTGAATTAGGTGTTAGTAAAGTTTTCTTGTTTTCAGTGATATGGTAGTTGGATTTTCTGAGTTTAAGAACAAAGCTTAATAAAAATTGCAGTAAGTAAATGAACACTTTAAGATTTATCCTGGTTCCCCTTATAACCAAGGGTACGTCCAGTCCTCTTGCACACCACAAGAGATTAATCCAATACTTGTCAGAAAATGTACAACCCCCACCCTGAGATTCTTGCTACAAAACTTCTAGCAATATTTCTAAGATAGCACACCACTATCTTAGATTAAGCTATCTTGTACAAATGATACAATAAGGTTTGAATGAGTCTAAGATTTGGTATATTGATAAACAACTCAATAGCAGATCAAGTACTTGAGAACTTTTAGAATGATATGAAAATCTAATGCAAGTACTTAGAAAAATCAGAATTTTGTTCGAAGTTGTTTAATGAATTAATTCAAGGATTGTTGTTTTTTTGATCTGAAGTTATGGGGTATTTATACTCCATAAAACATCCTTTCAAATTTGTGGCCATTGATCCAAGAGGTTTGATGAAAAATTACAATGTTCTACAGGCATCCCAGATCTGAAAAATTGTAATGTTTCCACGTGTATTCGAATACAGTATATGTGTATCCGAATACACGTCTTTGTAACGTTTAAAAAATTCAAATTTTACATCTTGTATTCGAATACACATTAGTGTAGTCGAATACAGATTAGTGTATTTTAGCCTCTGACTTAACTTGTATTCGACTACATATGGGTGTAGTCGAATACACGCAAAGGATTTTTGGCCACTGACTTAGCTTGTATTCGACTACAGATGGGTGTAGTTGAATACAACATTTAAAATTTTGCCTCTGACTTAAGTTGTATTCGAATACAACATGGTGTATTCGAATAAACTTATGCAAATTGTCAAAAATATGATTTTAAATGATTTGTTAATGTTGTTTTTGATTTTCGAAATTATGTTAAATGCATATGTAAATATGAATTGTTCTCATGTATTTGAACTATTGATTTGTATCATATACCTTTACATTTAATCATTTATTATTTGGATTTTGAAGCTTATTGAAGATAGTTTGATCCTCTTTTTGATCTTGCTGCATTGTCCATAGTTGGTGGTCTTGTCGTCATCAAAAACATGTAGTTTACAATGGGTTTCTGTCCAAATGAAATCGAGGATTGGGAGATCCTTGTAACATTCTTCTTCTTAATTTATAAATGTGTTTCGGGTTTCGGGTCAGATTTCAAATACCAGCCATTGTTTGGTATGAAAGTACATAATTCAATTCATTTTTGCTGGGTGGAACGAAATCACCCGATAAGTCCAGATAAAATCTCGTACTGAGAGACCGTTTTAGCTTTCTTTTCTTAAATGTATATTTGTGTTATGGGTTTCTGGTCAGATTTCAAACACTAGCCATTGTTTCATCCAAAAATACAGATTTCGGTCCATTTTTTTTCGGGTGGTACGAAAATTATCCTAAAAGTATACATGAAATCGAGGATCAAGAGACCCTTGTAGCATTCTCCTCATAAATTTATTACTGTGTTTTGGGTCAGATTTAAAATACTAGCCATCGTCTTGTCCGAAAATATGGATTTGGGTCCATTTTTGTCGGGTGGTCCGATAATCGCCCGAAAAGTCCAAATGAAAACGAGGTCTGAGAAACCTTTGTAGCAGTCTTCTCGTAAATTTATAACTGTGTTTCAGGTTCCAGGTCAGATTTAAAATACTATCCATCGTCTGGTTCGAAAATACCGATTTTGGTCCATTTTTTTCGGGTGGTAAGAAAATCATCGAAAAAGTCCAGATAAAATCGAGGACCAGGAGACTCTTGATGCATTATTCGTCTAAATTTGTAATTGTGTTTTAGGTTCCAAGTCAGAATTAAAATACTACCAATCGTATGGTCTGAAAATACAGATATCTGTCCATTTTTGTCTGGTGGTACGAAAATCGGTTGAAAAGTCGAAACGAAATTGAGGACTGGGAGACCCTTGTAGCATTCTTCACCTAAATTTATAATTGTGTTCCGATTTTTTGTTCATATTTTAAATACTACCCATTGTCTGGTCCAAAAATACGGATTTCGATTTCTTTATATCGGTGGTACAAAATTCGCCCGAATAGTCTAGATGAAATCGAGGACCGGGAGACCCTTGTATCATTCTTCTTCTTAATTTATAATTGTGTTCAGGGTTTCTGGTCAAATTTCAAACACTAGCCATCGTTTAATCCGATAATATAGATTTCTGTCCATTTTTATCAGGTGGTAAGAAAATTTCCTGAAAAATCCAAATGAAATCGAGGACTCGGAGACCCTTTGTAGCATTCTTTTCTTAAATTTATAGTTGTGTTTCGATTTTTGGGTCAGATTTCAATCACTTGCCATCGCCTGGTTCGAATATACGGATTTCGGTCCATTTTTGTCTGGTAGTATGAAAATCGCACAAAAAGTCTAGATGATATCGATGACCGGGAGACCCTTGTAGCGTTCTTCACTTAAATTTATAGTTGTGTTTTGGGGTCTGAATTAGATTTAAAATACTAGTCATCGTTTGGTCCCAAAAAACGAATTTATGTCCATTTTAGTCGGGTGGTACAAATATTGCCCGAAAGGTCCAGATGAAATTGAGGACCGTGAAACCCTTGTAGCATTCTTCTTCTTAATTTATAACTATGTTTAGGGTTTCTTGACAGATTTCAAACACCAGCCATCGTTTGGTTTGAAAATACGGATTTCTATCCATTTTTGTCAGGTGGTAGAAAATCGCCCGATAAGACCAGATGAAATCGAGGATCGAGAGACCCTTGTAGCATTCTTCTCTTAAATTTATAATTGGTTTCATGGTTACGGGTAAAATTTCAAACACTAGCCTATCGTCTTGTCCGAAAATACGGATTTGGGTCCATTTTTGTTGGCTGGTACGAAAAATTGCCGAAAAAGTCCAGATGATATCAATGATCGGGCAACCCTTGTAGGATTCTTCTCCTTAATTTATAACTGTGTTTCGGGGTCCAGGTCATAGTTCAAATACTAGCCATCGTTTGGTCCCAAAATATGGATTTCGGTATCTTTTTATCGGGTGGTACGAAAATCTCCTGAAAAGACCAGATGAAATCGAGGACCGGGAGACCCTTGCAGCATTCTTCTTCTTAATTTGTAACTATGTTCAGTGATTATGGTCAGATTTCAAAAATTAGCCATCGTTTGGTCCGAAAATACAAATTTATGTCCATTTTTGTCGAGTGGTACGAAATCGCCCGATAAGTCCAAATGAAATCGAGGACCGAGAGACCCTTGTAGCATTGTTTTCTTAAATGTATATCTATGTTCCGGGTTGTAGGTCATATTTCAAACACTAGCCATCGTATCATCCAAAAATATATATTTCGATCAATTTTTGTTGGGTGGTACAAAAATCGTCCTAAAACTCTACATGAAAACGACGATCTACAGACCGTTGTAGCATTCTTCTCTTGAATTTATTACATTGTTTTGGGTATGATTTAAAATACTAGCCATCGTCTTATCCAAATATACGGATTTCGGTCCATTTTTGTCGGGTAGTACGAAAATCGTCCAAAAAGTCCAAATGAAATCGAGGATTGAGAGACCTTCAAGGCATTCTTCTCCTAAATTTATAAATTTGTTTCGGTTTTCAGGTCAGATTTAAAACACTAGCCATCGTCTGGTCTGAAAATATGGATTTTGGTCTATTTTATTCGAGTGGTAAGAAAATCGTCGGAAAAGTCTTGATGAAATCGAGGACCAGGATATTCTTGTAGCATTATTCTTCTAAATTTATAACTTTGTTTCGGGTTCAAGGTCAGATTTAAAATACTAGCCATCGAGTGGTCCGAAAATACGGAATTCGGTCCATTTTTGTCTGGTGGTATTAAAATTGACTTAAAAGTCCAAATGAAATTGAGGACCGGGAGACCCTTGTAGCATTCTTCTCATAAATTTATAAATGTGTTCCGATTTTTGGGTCAGATTTCAAACACTAGCCATCGTCTGGTTCAAAAATACGGATTTCAGTCCCTTTTTATTGGGTGGTACGAAAATCGACCGAAAAGTTCAAATGAAATTCTTCTCCTAAATTTATAACTCTTTCTGGGTTTTGGATCAGATTTCAAACACTAGCCATCGTATGGTCCGAAAATACGTATTTCGGTCCATTTTTGTCAGGTGGTACGAAAATCCCCAAAAGGTCCAGATGAAATCAGCGACCGAGAGACCCTTATAGCATTCTTCTTCTAAATTTATAATTGTATTTCGGGTTCCATGTCAAAATTCAAACACTAGCCATCGTTCGGT
>PGTU02014846.1:0-10722 GCA_002896215.2 Cicer echinospermum
AATTGAATAATTTTCAAGATTACATTGGAAAGTTGAAAGCACTTGTTGGAGCAGATAAAGCGGCTAACATCATATCCAACGCTTTGTATGTGATATCAGCAGGAAACAATGACGTGGCATTTAGTCATTCTTTTACCGAAAGACATTCCATTCCTTTCCCTACATATTCTTCTACTTTAGTTGGGACAAGTCAAAGTTTTCTCAAGGTGATCTATGAGGCAATTCAATTTCAATAATATTCATTAATTAATCTTGATTATTATTTTAATTTATTGATTGATTGATCGATAAAAACAGAGTTTATATCAATTGGGAGCACGACATGTATGGGTTCTAAGTACACTACCATTGGGATGCTTACCTGCAGCTAGAACAACAACGGGAGGACCATTAAGGGTATGTGTAGATTACGAGAATGTGTTTGCACAACAATTCAATGGCATGTTAGCTAATGGTGTTTCTAGTCTTAAAGCCACTCTTCCCGATTACGATGTTACATTTGTTGACGTCTTTCTCCTATGCTTAGTCTCATAACAACCCTTATCGCTTCAGGTAATTCATTCAATTTCTTATACTCTATTATTAAATAATATATAATTTATAAGTAATAAATTATTAAAGAATGTTAAATGAATATATTCAGGGTTCTTAAACGACATGGAACGGATGTTGTGGTAAACGGGACATTTGAGATGGGAGCAGCATGCAACATATACAGTATTCAATGTCCAAGCACAGCATCCTACTTTTTCTGGGATGTTGCCCATCCTACGGAGAGAGCTTATCGGGCTCACTCTCGCTTTGATGCTAAAAAATCTAAATTTTGATCTTACTAGTTAATAATATTTCTAAAGCTCTTGGTCGTATTGAATGTAATCATCTAATTTAATTTAATTTAAAATATTCATTTGTATGAATATTAGACTATTTATTTATCCAAACAAATTTTAAAAAAAATGGACAATTGGCTTGCAATTCTTCTTAACTTATCCTAAATTTCCTTCTTGTCCTGTATTACCAATCATTCATTTTTAGCCATCACATTAATTCGCAATTTATATTAGAGAAAAAATTAAAGATTATGAAAATCTTACCTAATATAACTCACCAAATGTAGTTATTGAATTTGAGCCACTTATCTATCCTTGTAAACTGAACACCTTTAATCGTTAAATTTGTAACGTAGTATTGTACCAAATAAAAAACCCTAATATTAAATCTGCTAACATCACCAAAATATTGCGAAATCAATATTATAGTAAAAAATAACTAGTTCGTTGCTTGATTAAATGATAGTTCTATGGTTAACGTTAATATAGAGCTGTACTTTTTGTAATCACTAAGAGGACCCCTTATTCTTCCATCATTATCATTTGCTTCTAATAAATAAAAAGTCCTCAATAAGAAAACTAAATGCCACTAATAGTTCTATTGTTTATTTAAAAAATAAATCATAATATTAAACAAAACAAAGGATAATTAAGGAAACATTAAAATGAATCATAATATTAAAACAAATCAAAATGATAATTGAAAGAACATTAGTGTGTAACTACACAAGTAAACAAATGTTGTATTGTAATAGGTTTTGATATTTATTGTATTCTTTGATATCAATTTACTAATATATTTTTTTATAAGGATAAATTTTAATGAAGTGAGTATAAACAGTATCCTTAAATTCTAATAAAGATGAGTGTAAGTAATATATTTTTAAAATGTTAGCACAATTAAAAAAAAACATATAGGTAAGTATCATACCATAATGTGACTTTGCATATTTCCAATCACAAATTAATGGCTCTTGTGTTAAAGCAATCCTACTTCCAACCTCTTTTAAAATCTGTTGTCTTTCTTTTTTTATGTTGAAATTCTTTATAATATCATTTTTAATTGTATTTCTAACAAATAATATCAGTCACAAACAATTGAAACAAAAGATTCCTCCTAAAAGATTTCATGTATATTCTGTAACAATAAATTTAGAGTACTCATTAGTTTGTATTTAATTTTTTATATGATTAAGCGGTGTATTTGTAGTTTTTCCAACGAGGTCACCTCAATTGATGCTAAAAAAACAAATCCATCTTAATTAATAATAAGAATGACAATTATATATATATTTTTACTCTTGAATATGAGTATAGAAATTAGATATTGCACTTTATTTATTTTTACTCTTAATATGAAGATATTGAAAATTGTAATATTTACACTTTATTTCATTTATAGACATTGCATGTATGTAGAAATCACCCGATCGTTGATTTGGAAAATAAAATTTAAGATTTAAGTCTGAACTTGTGATCTTATCAATTTTTTAGGTTCAAATATATTTGTTTCTTTCAGATATGTTTCATTTTTTTATTTGTAGTCCATGTATTTTATTTATTATTTATATCTATTGCAAATCTAACAAGTTTTTAAAGTCTTTTTATGTAATTTTGAATTAAGTGGTACTGGCAACTGAAGTAATATTGTTTGTTGATAGACAATATTTTTTATTTAAAATTAAAAATTTCATTGATTAATCATTTAATCATTTAATTAAAAATTAAAACTAGATTAATTAATAATTAACTATTAAATAATAAAAACACAATAATCTTCATCGTTCCACCAAATTTTTTATAAAACTCAACAGATTCATCTTCAACCATATTTTCTTTATTTTTAAATCACAAATTTTCATAACTAGACCCAAACTCTTACATTTATAACCTATCAGTTTTTCTACACCCTGCACCTATAATTGAAATTACATATTTATTATAGAGGAGAGAAGATTGAAGGACAAACAGCTTACTTATTCCTTCAATCATATTGTTGACATTAAAACTGGTCATTAAATTCCAATCTAATTGTGCGTGTTGCCGGTTTCACTCAAGTCGTTGTCGTTTCACAATTCCAAACACATACATTTTTTAGAAACTGAAATATGAATTATTTTAGAAAAACTTTCTTATGAGTTTGACTAAAAAATCAATGTAGTCATGCACAACGAAGCCGCCAAGAAGGCAAAGCTTGAATGAATTTATAAAAATAAATAAAGAACACCACAACACAATTAAATAGGAGAATTTCTACCTTGTATCCCAAGTCATTTGATATTATTATTGCTTCTTCACTATCATGATAAATAAGTATATTAATAATCTATATATTTCATATAGGTGTAGTGTAAGAAAATGAGTTATTATATTTTTAGGATTCTGGATATAGATGGAGAATTTATGATTTGAAGATAAAGAAATTAGGATTGCAGATGAATGATTTGTAATGTTTTATTAAAAATTTGGAGTTCAAGATGAAGAATTATGAAGTTTTTATTATTATAAGTAGTTTTATTAATAAATTAGTTTTAAATTTTTTATTAAATACTTTAAATGAAGTTAGTAAAAAATATTAATTTAAATATTAAATATGTCTAGTCAACAACAATCACACGATCACCACGTGACACTCATCTAAAATTAGTCATGTCATAGTTTTTTTACTTGTAAAGATTTATAACTGACTTTTTTAAAATTGTTACTATTTTAAAGTATAAATTAAACAAAAAAATATAAAGACTAAAATCTAACGAAATATATTTGCAAATACCAAAACTATATTGAAACCATTTTTTATTTTATTTTTATTTGAATTCTGGTCTTTTGAAAGATGTAACTTATTAGCCTAGTTCATAATGACATATGTTAAATAACTAGTATACATAAATTTTAATAGTTAAGAAGCTAATATGTTTATAAATTTAAAGACATTTTTTTTATATACATGAACTCTAAAGAATTTTAATTTTATATTACATATTATTTCATTCCTTTTTTTTTTTACAGAGATATATTTAAATGTGACAAAATTCATATAAAATAATATAATTAAATTACTAAAATGTTTAAAAAAATTTAAAAAATGCCATAAAATAAAAATCTGTATTATAATAAAATAATAATATAATAATAATAATAATATAATAATTAATAATAATAATAGTAAAAATCTGTTTGTTTAGCATGACTTTTATTTATTTATTTTTATAAAAAATATAGTTTGATCTAGACTTATATAGATTACCAGTAGACTTTTATTGGGCGGCGATGGTTAGAAAGGGAAAACACACGTCAATAAAGTCTAAGGATTCAAAATTATATCTATGAAAACAAATGCACTGGCATACTATGCTCATGTACATAACTGATGTGTTTAAAAATGTAAAATAGAGCATCATAGACTATAATCATTGCATGAATAAATTATAAAAAGATTGATGTTGTATATCCTGAAGGATGAATATGCTAAAAACAACATATATTACATTGCAACACACATTAATTACTCACCAATAAATATCAATATGAATGTTATATAGTCCAAGATTTTGAGTGTGTCAACAAAAATATATTGAAATTTATATGGATATAAGATTACTCAATGAAATAAATTAAGAAAAAAAACTAAGACGCAGTAGAAGGAAGACCACCACAGGCATACCCATGGTCCACAAATTTATAAGATTATAATCAGTATATTATTATAATTTTTATCTTTATAGTTATCTTTTATGATTTATATTATAATATCTTATAGTATGTGTTTTTATTTCAATATATTGAACGTTAATATAATAAATTCTTTCTCTGTATTGTAGCTTTATGATATTTATAAATTGTATAGAGATATGATATAGTGGTTTCGTACAAAATTATATAAAAAACAAAAGTGGCTCATTGAAATATACCATAAAATAGAACATACGAGAATTAATAATAGTAAAGAGAACTCACAGCCACGACGTAGTCAGGCCGCCGAATCACGATTGTAGCCAGACCAAATCAATATTTTTAGAAATTTGTTCATATTTAAAATTAGTCTTCTAAATCACAAACACTAATTATTCAGATTCCAATATTTATAGTTGGTGATAATGGGTGCGTATTGATAGGTTGTGGTTACATATATAAAATTTACTTTAGTGAACACAAAGTTGTTCATTAAAGTCAACAATTGTAGATATAGATTAATAATACTTTAAGTGACACCCGAATTCAGTGTTAACTTTAAGGCGGCATCTTGTTATGCTTTAAGAACTGTCAGTACATGTTTTGAAGACAGTCATTACATGTCTTTTAATTTCTTCTCATAATAATGATTGTCACTAAAAACTAGATAAATATAAATAAATAATTGATTTATTGCTACGGTATTCTCTGTCACTAAAATCTAGATACATATAAATAAAAAATTGATCTTTTCCTACGATATTGTTTGTCACTAAAAATTAAATAAATATAAATAAATAATTGATCTATTCCTACGGTGTTATTTGTCACTAAAACTATTATTATTTACTAAATTTATTTAATCTCCCTACTAATTATAATTTATTTTTATTAACAAATGTTATTGAAACATACAGTAAAATATAATATAATTTTACTAATTCTATTAAAATATACAATAAATAGTTATTTTACTCTAAAAGATTCAATAAACTTTCAACAAAAGCCAAAATGAGTTTCTTAATATTTATTATGATAAACTGCAAACTAATTTCATAAAAAACTAAAATTGAACTCCTTACAGGTAGAGATTGCCCTCAAAGCTGTTCGCAAAGTAAGCATTGATGTATGGTGTTTAATATAGGCTTTCCAAGATGCATGTCTGCGTACGTGCTTCTGAATTTTCATAGCAGCATCCTCTCTTCTCATGTGTTGATAAAGTTTACATGCAAGATTTCGTACATAACATATTACGCACGTGAAATATATATAAAAAGAAAGGAGATCGGTCAAGCAATCAGATGTCCAACAATACTAAGATACACTATTTTATATAGGTAAATCCATACAATATTGCACCAATCCAAACATAAATTTACATAAAGAATAATACAAAAACATAGAGTAAATAAAATCAGGAGCATCTAGGCTAACCTTGGATACATTATCAGGTTGAACTTTGTTAAGAACATTGCAAAAAATGATCACACCCCTAAAACCAAGCCTAAACTTTCCTCAGAAGGCTCTACTGGTAAATCCAACCAAAAACACTATGTTGGCAAGATTTTTATAATAAACTTGAAAAATTTGCAAAGTTAAATGGATTAATAATATTGTTTTTGCTCCCAACTCGAATATCTTCTGTCGTTTCATCAAAGAGCATTTGTTGTTCAGAAGTATGTTTATGTGATTCTAATTAGATTCAACATCATGATTTTTATGGATGCATATCCTCTTTCTTTATTACCGCGGGAATCTTGGCATAGTAAATTTGTTGCGATCCATCATTTAGGACACTGATTTCTGAAGAATTATTGTTCCTAAAAATAAGTATATAATGACCACAAAGTGCTAGCCACCTATAACTATGGCATTTACTTAAAGTGAAAAGTATTCATACCTGTTCATCTTGGCTTGCAATGCGATGCTCAAACTCCCATATTCGACTTTATGAAGACAGATTCAACCAACTTTTTCATGCCGGCAACAATATTACTATAACCCAAGTAAATCTAAATGCGCTCTCTATAGTATATGAGTATTATAAGAAGTATAGTACTGCTCATAGATTGTCAATTATGAATTCAGGAGACTTTTTCAGTGTTCCAAGCAAATGAAATGACCACATAACTAAAAGGAAAGAAACCCCTTAATGGAAGATTTTGACAAGGAATGGAAATTGGCTGAATTGTTTTCTCACAAACAATTTGCAGGACAGGTGAATTTTAACATAGTCATGTAGCGGTTACAATGTCAACGTATGATTATAACAATATGGACTTGCCATTATGTATAAAATAAATGTTCTATATTAATCTTTTAAGTTTGGATAGGAATTCCAAAAACCACATTGGTTTCTTTTTTAGGTTAGAAGAATTCTTAGAATTTTTTCAAATTTTCGTTCTTAATAAAAATTTTAAAGAATATATTTATTTTATCTTTACTACGTCAACATGTTATGCACACTTACATCTTTAAGGGCTACTCTCATACTTTTTTTAACAGAACTTATAAAAAATAACATTTACGTAAATAGAGTAATTTTTTATTTTATTGTGTCAATAACTATTTTTTATTGACAACGTATGATAATTATACACGTTGCTTAAAAAAGTGTTGCTAGAGACCACAATTGTGGTAGTGTTATGTTTACCAAAAGTCTAAAATTATGTTTATTATTAAAGAAATTATCAAGCAATCTCATAGTTGTCAAAGTTTAAACACTTTACCTACCTCAATAACCCTTCAATGGCTCAATATTCTGGAAAGCCAATTAAATAATATATTATTTAATAAATCTACTTTTGATTTTCATAACTATTTATCTTGTCGAGTATATTCATATGTTTCACAACAATTAAATTCTTAAAAATTATAGTGATGAAAATCAAAGCTTCAAATTTGTGTTTCCTTTGTTCATTGTTTCTTTTATCTGTTGTGGCAACAAAGACATTAAAAGAAGGTAAACAATATACAAAAGAGTCAAAGAAAAATGTTTTGGGTAGATAGTTTGATTGTGCGCGAAAACCCATTTAGATATAGAATCTTTTTTTGATCAAAATATGTCCGTTGGTGCTGTGGAAATATAAACAAGGGAAGAAAAAGATTGGATGAGAAAAGAAGCAAAGGTATTATATAAAGAAAAGGAAAGCAAAGCGGATAGAAAGGGCCGAAAGCTGAAAAAAGGGAGAGCAGCGGCAAGAGTTGCGGATACGAAAAGACGCTTTGAGTTAAAGGAAGCAAAGCGGGCGAAAATTATTAAGCAATGCTGATTTGTAAAAGCATAGCAAAGAAAAAAGGCAAAGGAATCAAGGACAAGGCAAATGCGTTATTGTAAGTATCAGAAAGAAAGCCAAAGCGGAATGAAAAGAAGCAAAAGCAGAAGGGAAATAGCTTACGGCAAGGAAGCAAAAAGCAGAAGATAAGAAGCAAAGCAGAAGAAAGGAAGCAAAAGCAGAGAAATAGCTTTCGAGCAAGGAGCAAACAGAAGAAAGGGAAAGGAGGAAAGGGAAAGGGAAAGGGCCAGAGAAAAGCCCAACGAGGAGAAATAAAACAAGGGAAGAAAGGGAAAAGAAAGGGAAAAGAAAAGGAAATGGGTCAGAGAGAAGGCCAAAGCATTATTAGTTGTAAAAATAAAATATAAAATAAAGCATACACTATAAATATGCAACATAGTAATAATAATAAGATTGACGTTGTATACCTTCCAAAAAAAATTGATGGTATATGTTTTACATACCATGTATAATTATTTATGTAAACTTATGTATGTGATCATTTTTATTTTTATTTTTATACCAGATTCACTTCTTTAATCTCCTTTAGTTCCTTTATTTATAATTTATGGACAATTAATTAATTATTTTTTATCAACAAATGTCAAGATAAAAATCCATTTTGAATTATTATTAATAATTTTAATTTTTTACAATAGTTTTTATTAAAAATAATGAATTCATGATCCTCTTCTTTCAATAAATATTAGATTTACTATACCTATTAGAGAACCAACTTTTTAAAACTGAATCTAAGAAATGAGAATTCAAATTTATAATCATAAATAAACAAAGAGAAATATGCCATAAACAATATCCCATCGCACGAATAAAATTAATTCCCTAAAACTAAAAATCCATTTAATTATGTGGAAAATAGTGTTCAATTTAAGATCTTGGTGCGATGGGAGCATTAGTGTTGATGTCAAAGGTTAATTTGGGGTCAATGTGAGGGAAATAAAGTATAGTCATATGAACTTTGAAGGTTAATTTTAAAAGTCTCTTGAGCGATCAATGTAAACGATTCTTGTTGAAGAGAACGATAAACAGGTAACTTTAATACTTCCATTTTATAATAAATTATTTTATTGATGAATATATATATTTTAAATAATTACACGGTGTAAAATTATTTTAGATATTATGTTAATTAAATTTAGGATTAAATTTATTTATATGAAGGTTTTAATCTGTAACATGTTAGACTAAATGAGTAAATAAATATCAAATATTATATTTTATATTTATAGTGTTACACATTTTCAAATATAAGATTTTAGGCGAATTTACGCATATGTGTGTATGTAGTTAATTTGATATTTCCTTGTATGCTGACTCGTGTTAAGTATGCACACAATTATATTTAATTATTTTTAAATTTATCTTATTTTAATTAATTATTTGAGTAGATAGAACATCATGTAGATTGATATATGTATAGCATCATGTAAACTAGTATGGATAGAACATCGTGTAACTTGAGACGTGTATAGGGACTAAAATTTATTTTTTCAATTTTTTTAATTATTAAAATTGCACTTTTTTTTATTAAGGGTCCAATTTTTAATACTATAACAGAACCTCCAAAATCTATTACTTGGATATTTTCGTGATGATTTATTTATATGTTTATTTTTTAAGAGGGTCAGAAAATTATGAAATTGATGACCTAAATTTATTGATTTGTCTAGGATAAAAAGAAGATGTAAAGAGAGATATAGAGAGTGAGATAGACAAGAGATAGAGATGCATAATAGAGTAGAGAGACATATATTATGTATATAGAAAAATCATGTATTTAAAAAAATGTTTTTCCAAACATACGTGGTTTTTTAAAAATTATAATATTATAGTTTAAAAAAATCATTTTTATAATAGTAAACAAACGAAAATTAAAAAGATCATTTTTTAAAAATCTCTAAATTGTTTAAAATAAAAATAATTATTTTTATTTATATGAAATATTGAAGTATTTATTTATCCAAAGAAATTTAGAAAAAAAAAATGGACAATTGGCTTGCAATTCTTCATTTTATATTTCCTTTCTTTGTCTTTAATTTTCCGTTCATGCATTTTTTAACCCTCAGATTAATTCGCAATCAATATGTTAGAATATCTCATGCTTTTTCTATAAATGGTTTTTACAATATGATTTCTCTATGTACGTAAAATTTCGCATGTAAAGTCAATGTAACAAATAGAAAAATCCTATTATTAAATCTGTTAACATCACTAAATATTGCGAAATCAATATTATAATAAAAAATAACTATTTCTTTGTTCAATTAAATCACTGTTCTATTGCAAAATCAATATTACAGAAGAAAATAACTAATTCTTTACTTGATTAAATCATTGCTCTATTGTTAATGTAGACTTATATTTCTTGTAATCACTAACTAAAAAGACCATTATTATTGTTTATAATAAATAAAAAGACATCGGTAATAAAACTAAATGTCCCTCGTAGTTTTATTGTTTATTTAAAAACAAACCATAATATTAAACCAAAGGATAATTAAAGAACATTCATATGTAACTACAACGTAAACAAACATTCTATTGTAAATGGGTTTTGCTATTTCTTGTATACCCTTAATATCATTTTGCTTATAAAAAACTATATTTTTATAATCAATAAGGTGAGCACAAATAATATCTCAACTCCATTATATTTATATATAACATTTAAATGACTTAATTGTGTCATTTCAAAGGAATAATAGTTCAAAGAAAATGTTTAATTGTACCATTTCTAAGGAATATTGTAACTCCAAATTAAACATTTTTAACAATAACAAATATCCAGACATAACTTAAAAATAAAATTCATGATAAATTACATACAAATAATTTAATTGTTTATTTGGAAAAATATCTTGTGAATTATAATAAATTAAATAATAAATAAATTTAATTTCTTAAACACGGTCCAAATGCTATTT
>PGTU02014847.1:0-10091 GCA_002896215.2 Cicer echinospermum
ACGTGATATCAATATGTTTTCTTAATTTTCTTGATGATTACTCTATAGACTTTGATAGTTGTTTTTTCTTTCTTTGATTTTATTGGCTTTTAAATTTTACAAGTTATGTTCTAGCTCTCATTCACTGGAAGTGCTTTTTTTAGTTGGATTTATTTATTTATTTTTATCTTGTATGCCCTGCCTCTTATCCTTTGAATGCTGAACTTGGATTAAGATTTGCTCTGTCAATTAGGTTTGAAAAGCACAACTAACAAAAAAAAAACTAAGGAACATTATGTGACATTCATGGTTGACTTGAGTAGCAACAATGACAATATCTTTTGATGAATTGCGCATCATTCATGTTATCTTTCTCTCCATATCCTATCATTCTTGCTCTTTACTATAAATGGTATTTTCATTTTCATTAGATGACATTTTCCATGTATACCACCATTCAATTTTAATATCCTTATTCATAATTTCATTTCTATGAATCTTGTAATTGGCTTGTCCTAAGTCCTAACAAAATGTGGCGCACAATTATTTAATCTTGAATATGTTTATACATGGAGGCATATGATGTTTGCTCTGCAGTAGAACCAGTCCTAAATTAGGAATTACTAAGAATTAAGGATATCATGCAGGAATGAGTTGAGTCCAAGTTTTGATTTATTTATGCACTATATATTATCTCAAAGGTGCATTTGTTCAATCAACCCAGTTTTAAAACTGTTCAACCCTGTCTTGATTTATGTGTTCCATCTATTTTGGGTTTTGTGTCTCTTTAAGAAACTAAGGTTTAATCTCCTTCTAATTCTCATTGGCTCCAAAGGTCATGTTTTAACTTCATTGTTAGTTCTTCTTTTCACTTGCCCAAAAGTCTTGCTTTCATATATTACCATTAAGTATTTAAATTTTGTGGTTCTGTTTATATTTTTATTTAGAAGATTATGAACACTATTCAGCTATTTTTCTTTAAATTTAGGAAGAATTACTAAAAGTTGTTTGGCGTCTATGTTTGGGTGTGCGCCATATATGATTTACTTGATATCAATTGTCTTTGCTGAGTTATTTGTTTCGAACACCTTATATTCAATGGTTGATCTTGCACTTTTCTTACTGGCCAAGCGTTAGTTTATAATATATCTTACTGAATAGTTTAAATTTGAACATGATTTATGCACTGTTTGATTCATTTTGGTTTTGCTAATATGTTATACTACCGTCTAAAAATAGTTACTTGCTTATATCTAACTACTTGTAGAATCTCTGTTTCAGTTTGCGTTAAGATATAGGGTTTAATTCAAAAAAAATAGATAAATTTAATTTGTGATAAATTTATAGTAGATTGACTGGCTATTTAGAATATGCTACCATGTTTAGAATCATCGTTGAGTTGTGAATTAAACTTAGAATCATAGTGCCAGTTATCGGATAAGTATATCAACATGTTTTGATTTTATTAATATTAAAATTGTTTGTAGTTTAGGTGTTCTAAATGGTTTTGAAGGGAATTTCGTATAGAGTCTAGAGTTGTTATGAGTGTTTAAAATGGGATAATTAGACATTTCTTATTTTTGACTGTTGATTAAGTTTAATGTAAGTGCAATTTTCTATTGTGTTACTCATTGTATTATGCAATCAATTAAGTTTAGTTCATCGTCACTATTTGATTTGACTATCTTTACTTGAAATATTATTCTGATTATTTAACTGAAAAAAAAAAATTGAATATAAAGATTATACTTAATTTGTTTTCTAAGTGAAATAAACAAGGTTGCTAGCCATTTTTGGCATAGGAATAATTATAATTATCTAAAGGTGTGATTGAGTTCCGGTTGCGAGATTTTTTAAACTATTGCCTTATAATTTAGCTAGATGAGTAAGCACAAAGTACTATTTCCTTTGTTTTATGACTATATTAAACAACACAAAAATTTAATTGTCGTATTTATATGTTTATTATAAGTATTTATATACATGCACTAGTTTGCTAATCTTTTTTTCTTTTAAAAAAAAATTGTTTTTTTTTGAAGTTAAAAAGGAGTTAAAACAGTTGTGAGAGAGGTAGGAGATGTGACGATGTCTTTCCCACACTACGACCACGTTAAACGTCCTTTTAATCATATATATTGAATCCAATAAATTTTAGTTATTCTTACCTTGAGTAATTGACATGAGTTAGAAGGATTGATCAACCTGATGACTCACTGTCAGTACAAATAGGCGAGAATGACTCATCATTATTTATTATGAAATATTTGTTGACTTTATTTTGGTTAATTAGACGGAATGTCCATCCTTATATTATTTGAGTTATTTCAATGTATGTGTGTATCTGTCATGAGGTAATATGTTTCATCATTGACTTTTATTTTTCTTTGCTTATTTGGTTATAATTTTTTTAAATGATTCAATTACGAATGGCATACACTGTAACTGTTGATTGTTTAAAAAAAAAATTGTGAGCTGAAATACATGAAAAATAATTTATCCCTTCCAATATGGTTTTGTACATTGGTTCTTCATTTCAAAGTGATTACGTGTTCTTGAGTTGTTATATGCATTTATGTTTGTAATTATTGAATGTGTGGAATATTTGGAATGTTCCTCTATATGTCTAACTTTTGTTAAACTTGTAGAGCAATTGTTATTTGGATTTAAACATTCTTTTAGGAGAGTGAGACTAATAGAGCACTATTGAGAAGTTAATTGAACTTAATAATGTGTTTATTTTATTTTTTTTCCGTTCATTCGAGTTACGTAGTAAGTTGTTAATTGACCAATTCTATGAGCTCTAATTCCCTCTGTAAATTATAACGAGTAACTGTGGTATTTCTTTCAGGGTGAAATGTTATATGTGACATGACATGTGTTTTAATGATTCATTGTCATGTTAGCATATCATACTAAGTCACTTGATTCTTAACATATAGTGCTTAGATACGGGTGAGTTCCTTGAGGGTGCTAAATTAGGTATTTGTTCGTTTATTGTTCATTGTTCATTAAAAATTTCGAGACGAAATTTCTTTAATGAGGGGAGAATTGTAACACCCAAATTTAATAATAAATCATGTTAATTTATCTAATGGGATTTTAAAGAATTAATTTAGTATTGCATGTGTTTACAATATGTGTTGACAATAATTATGATTGATTTTCTTACATGTGTATTTGCTATAGTGTGATAATTTATCATATAGTTTAGTAGATCAACATATTTATCATTGAAGAGTTACAAATTCTTTCTGATGGACATGTCTTAAACACTAGCTGCTTGCATTGGCTAATTTAGCTGCTGACAGAGATAGCAACGTTATAAATAACGCTGTTGTCAGACAAGAAGCAGGTGGTCTTGGTCCCTTGTTTCAACTTACACATTCTCCCCACGAGGGTGTCCGATAAACTTCTATTAGTTCTTTACATGTGTTACTGTACTGACATAATACTTTTATGCTTTTATTGAAAATTAGGAATTAGATAATAGAAACGAGTAAAGAGAGATATAAATAAAAAAGATTGTAACGCAGCCTTTATATTAACCACGCTTCGATCCCAAAAGTGTTCTTGCATGAGGGGTGTGTTAAGAAATGGAAATACAAGTACAAAATCATTCACGTTCTTTCACCTAATAGCTCCTGCTTTTGAGATAGTGCTTCTCTTTGTTCTATTCTCTTGTACCTAGAAAAAATGATTACACTCATACTGTGTTGATTTGACATTGTTGTATTTCTATGGCAAGAAGCTGCTGGTTCTTTTGGAATTTGTCATGTCATTTGACGAAAGAAATCGATTCAGAGGCCATTGCAGCAGCTGGCGAGTTCAGGCTTGTATGTTATATAGCTGCTAGCTATTTTCCTAACATTAAAGACCAAAGAAATCGGTTCAAGGAGAGACTGTAGGTCTTTCTAACACAACCACAGAGCTGAGAAAGAAAAACCTGTTTTCTTCAATCAAAATGACTTACAAAACATGTTCATCTATTTAGTTTGAGAAATAGTTTTTAATATTTTTGGTCGTCTGCTTCTTGCATTATTTATTTAAAATAATCGACATGTATTTTCTATTTCGATGAATTTGATTGTGTGTAGGCAGTTTTAGATAAAACTGTTGTTCGTATTTTTATATGATTATTTTACTTTACATATTTAGAGAAATTGTATATTCGTATGCAGCCAAGATGAGATGATTATATGGAGTCTTAAACCTTTTCGCTTCATAAAGAAGACTTCTAAAATAAGGTGTCATTACTTTTAATTTGACAATAGATTTTATAATATTTTTAGTTTTGTTCTTGGCATGTTAGTTTTTTTTATTTATCGTATTACTATCGACATATATTTTCTATTTCAATTGGTTTGATTATGTTGGAGCATATTTTGTTTACTTAATTCTTTTGTTCTATTGGTATTTGTAAATGTTTATTTAACTTAGCATGTTTAGAAATACTTATGTTTGTATTTATTCAAAGATTCCTTGCTATGGTCCAGTTGTAGAAAGTTTGACTAACGTCAACGAAGTTGACACAAGAAGGAGCTACTAGACATCATATTTTTGCAAAAATTTTGAGAAATTGACTTCGTCAAAGGGAAGTGCAGGTTTGTTTTCTACTTTGTAGAATTTATATGAATTATATCTGGAAGATTTATCTATTAATCATGTTTTATGGTATTGAAAAGGATAAATGGATTGGCACAAAGGTCTGATCACACAAGTTTAAGCACTATTCTAAATTATCAAAATTAGAAATGGTGAAACGTCTTCCAAAAAATAATTGTTGAGATAAGATAAAATATGCGAAACTTGTACCTAAGGAAAACAAGTTAAAAGCAGTTTTAAATAAAAAAAAAATATTGAGGGTCTTCACCATCCTCTGTACGTGGTATGAGGATCTTTTTCAAAGCATCAAGATAAGGAAAGTGGGTCAGCCGAGTCAACCAAAGGAGTGGAGTGCGAGCAGTAAGGTTTTCTTTTTTTTTTTTTATCCCTTTGTCGTGTCTATTGAACTAGTATTAATGTGCTATTCACAAGGCTTTTTTAACCTTTTCATATAATTTTAATTTGGTGTTGAGGATTTACTGGATCCATCTTTGTGTTACTGGGTATGGCAGATATATTTATGCATAATTGTTTCATATTTTTCAGGATTAAGTACTGTTAATTTGCACATTTCAGTATTAGTCTTTAATCTAACACAATTTCCACCATTAGGCTTTGTTCCTAATTCTGTTGATCACTAATATGATTATGACTCTCTGCAATTTATATGATAAATGTCAGTGAATAATATGATTATATAGCTGATGTCGTGTGCTGATGCAATGTGTGACTTTTAGCAAGTACATACCTTTCCTCTAAGAAATCTTAGATACAATTTGACTTTGATACATTAAGTCTGGCTTTGCATATTGTATAAGTGAACTCTTTTAAATCTTTTGTGAGCTTATAAAGTTATTTTATAATTTTTATTTGTAATCTTTAATTTACGTCTTAATTGATTTCTCTCGTTTAAGATGTCTAGTGGGCATTATGGGTTGTAGCCTTTTCAACATTTTTCTTGATTTTTATTTTTGAAAGTTTCTCTAATATGCAACTGCTACCTGTAGAATTGAGTTTCATTTTGGGTGGATGGTTACTTCTCATCTACATTGTTTATTGTGTTACTTCATTGTTAGTCGCGGTTAGATATGTTAATATGGATGATGTGTATGCAAACCAGGTTTCCCAAAATGACTACTCTTTACCTTCCTACAAAAAAAATTTAAATTGATCTTTTGTGATTTAATATGAAAGTTGATGCTTGCATATTTAATAAAGGTGTCTGTTTGGTATGTATAGCTATATAAATCTGGATTTTTATCGGGTTTAGGTGTGTGCCAACTACTAGCTATGATGATTATGCTAGTTAGAATATATAAAATAATTCAGTGTAGACTTATTATAAGATTTCAAAGGTAGTAATGATAATGGTAAAGGGTGAGAAAGAATATGCAACAAGTCTTGATGGATGCATAATTGTTTGCTAAATGATACCATGATCAAAGCATAAGATATTACGTATATCAATATGTTTTCTAATTTCTTGATGATACTCTATAAGACTTATAGTTGTTTTTGCTTTCGTGATTTATTGTGCTTTAAATTTTACAAGTTATGTCTTAGCTCTCATCACTGAAGTGCTTTTATTAGTTGGATTTATTTATTTATTTCTTATCTGTATCCCTACCTACTTATCCTCTGAATGACTGAACTTGATTAGATTTGCTCTGTCCAATTAGGTTGAAGAGCACAACTAACAAAAAAAAAAAAAAAAAACTAAGAACATTACGTGACATCATGGTTGACTTGAGTAGCAACACTGCAATATCTTTTGAGATGAATTGCGCATCATTCATGTTATATATCCTATCATCTTGCTCTTTACTATCATAAATGTATTTTCATTTTTCATTAATGACATTTGTCCATGTATACCACCATTCAATTTAATATCCTTATTCATAATTTCATTTCTATGAATCTGTAATTGGCTTGTCCTAAGTCCTAACAAAATGTGGCGCACAATTATTTATCTTGAATATGTTTATACGATGAGCATTTTATGATGTTTGCTCCTTGCAGTAGAACCATCCAATATAGGATTACTAAGAATTAAGGATATCATGCAGGAATGAGTTGAGTCCAAGTTTTGATTATTTACACTATATATTATCTCAAAGTGCATGTTGTGTTCAATCACAGTTTTAAAACTGTTCAACCCTGTCTCGATTTCATGTGTTCCATCTATTGTGGTTTGTGTCTCTTGAAGAAACTAAGGTTTTACATCTCCTTCTAATTCTATTGGCTCAAGTCATGGTTTTAACTCATTGTAGTTCTCTTTGTCACTTGCATAAAGTCTTGCTTTATATATTACATTTAAAGTATTTAAATTTTTTGGTTCTGTTTAGTTTTTATTAAGAATATATGAACTATCAGCCTATTTTCTTTATTTAGGCGAAGCAATTACTAAAGTTGTTGGTTTGGTTGTATGTTTGGTGTGAAGCATATATGATTTACTTGTACTCAATTTTACTGTGCATAGTTATTTGTTTCAACACCTTATATTCATGGCTTGATCTTGCAACTTTCTAGCAAGGTTCAGTTTTTATTAATATATCTTACTGATAGTTTAAATTTGAACATGATTTATGCACTGTTTGATTCATTTTGGTTTGCTAATATGTTATACTACCGTCTAGAAAATAGTTACTTGTCTTATCTACTACTTGTAGAATCTCTGTTTCAGTTTGCGTTAAGATATAGGGTTTAATTCAAAAAAAAATAGATAAATTTAATTGTGATAAATTTATAGTAGATGACTGGCTATTAGAATATGCTACATGTTTAGAATCATCGTTGAGTTGTGAATTAAACTTAGAATCATAGTGCCAGTTTATCGGATAAGTTATATCAACATGTTTTGATTTTATTAATATAAAATTGTTTGTAGTTTAGGTGTTCTAAATGGTTTTGAAGGGAATTTCTGTATAGAGTCTAGAGTTGTTATGAGTGTTTAAAAGTGGGATAATTAGACATTTCTTATTTTTGACTGTTGATTAAGTTTAATGTAAGTGCAATTTCTATTGTTGTTACTCATTGTATTATGCAATCAATTAAGTTTAGTTCATCGTCACTATTTGATTTGACTATCTTTTACTTGAAATATTATTCTGATTATTTAACTGAAAAAAAAAATTGAATTAAAGATTATACTTAATTTGTTTTCTAAGTGAAATAAACAAGGTTGCTAGCCATTTTTGGCATAGGAATAATTATAATTATCTAAAGGTGTGATTGAGTTCCGGTTGTCGATATTTTTAAACTATTGCCTTATAATTTAGCTAGATGAGTTAAGCACAAAGTACTATTTCCTTTGTTTTATGACTATGATTAAACAACAATAAATTTAATTGTCGTATTATATGTTTATTATAAGTATTTATATACATGCACTAGTTGCTAATCTTTTTTTCTTTTAAAAAAAAATTTGTTTTTTTTGAAGTTAAAAGGAGTTAAACAGTGTGAGAGAGGTAGGAGATGTGACGATGTCTTCCCACACTACGACCACGTTAAACGTCTTTTAATCATATATATTTGAATCCAATAAATTTTAGTTATTCTTACCTGAGTAATTGACATGAGTAGAAGGGATTGATCACTGATGACTCACTGTGTACAAATAGGCGAGAATGACTCATCATATTATATTATGAATATTTGTTGACTTTATTTGGTTAATTAGACGGAATGTCCATCCTTATATTATTTGAGTTATTTCAATGTATGTGTGTATCTTGCATGAGGTAATATGTTCATCCATTGATTTTATTTTTCTTTGCGTATTTGGTATAATTTTTTTAAATATCAATTACGAATGCATACACTGTAACTGTTATTGTTTAAAAAAGATTGTGAGCTTGAAATACATAAAAAATAATTTATCCCTTCAATATGGTTTTTGTACATTGGTTCTTCATTTCAAAGTGATTCGTGTTCTTGAGTTGTTATATGCATTATGTTTGTATTATTGAATGTGTGGAATATTTTGAATGTTCCTCTATATGTCTACTTTTGTTAAACTTGTAAAGCAAATTGTTATTTGGATTTAAACATTCTTTTAGGAGAGTGAGACTAATAGAGCACTATTTGAGAAGTTAATTGAACTTAATAATGTGTTTATTTTATTTTTTTTCCGTTCATTCGAGTTACGTAGTAAGTTGTTATTGACCAATTCTATGAGCTCTAATTCCTCTGTAAATTATAACGAGTAACTGTGGTATTTCTTTCAGGTTGAAATGTTATATGTGACATGTGACATGTGTTTTAATGATTCATTGTCATGTTAGCATATCATACTAAGTCACTTGATTCTTAACATATAGTGCTTAGATACGGGTGAGTTCCTTGAGGGTGCTAAATTAGGTATTTGTTCGTTTATTGTTCATTGTTCATTAAAAATTTCGAGGACGAAATTTCTTTAATGAGGGGAGAATTGTAACACCCCAAATTTAATAATAAATCATTTAATTTATCTAATGGGATTTTAAAGAATTAATTTAGTATTGCATGTGTTTACAATATGTGTTGACAAATAATTTGATTGATTTTCTACATGTGTATTTGCTATAGTGTGATATTTTATCATAAGTTTAAGTAATCAACATATTTATCATTTGAATGAGTTACAAATTCTTTCTGATGGACATGTCTAACACTAGGCTGCTGGTCATTGGAATTTAGCTGTGACAGAATAGAACGTAATAACCGCTGTTGTCAGACAAGAAGCAGGTGTCTTGGTCCTTGTTCAACTTACACATTCTCCCCACGAGGGTGTCGATAAAACTTCTATTAGTTCTTTACATGTGTACTGTACTGAATAAACTTTATGCTTTATTGAAATTTAGGAATTAGAATAATAGAAGAAGAGTAAGAAGATATAATAAAAGATTAGTAACCAGCCTTTATATTAACACGCTCGATCCCCAAAGTGTTCTTAGCATGAGGGTGTGTTAAGAAATGGTAATACAAGTACAAAATCATTCACTTCTTTCACCTAATAGCTCTGCTTTTGAGATAGTGCTTCTCTTTGTTCTATTCTCTTGTACCTAGAAAAATATTACACTCATTACTGTGTTGATTTGACATTGTTGTATTTCTATAGGCAAGAAGCTGCTGGTTCATTTTGGAATTTGTCATTTGTCATTTGACGAAAGAAATCGAGAGGCCATTGCAGCAGCTGGCGGAGTTCAGGCTTTGGTATGTTATATAGCTTGCTTAGCTATTTTTTCCTAACATTAAAGACAAAGAAATCGGTTCAAGGGAGGACTGTAGGTCTTTCTAACACAACCACAGAGCTGAGAAAGAAAAACCATGTTTTCTTCAATCAAAATGACTTACAAAACATGTGTCATCTATTTTAGTTTGAGAAATAGTTTTAATATTTTTGGTCTTCTGTTCTTGGCATTTTATTTATTTAAAATAATCGACATGTATTTTCTATTTCGATGAATTTGATTGTGTTGTAGCATGTTTAGATAAACTGTTGTTCGTATTTTTATATGATTATTTTA
>PGTU02014851.1:0-14984 GCA_002896215.2 Cicer echinospermum
TGGCAGAAGCAACGTCCAAACAAGTTGGCTGGCACAAGCAAACAATCTTTCAAAGAAACAGAAGGTAAAAAGCAGAGCATGGCACAAAGTAAAACGTTTAAATCAAATATGGTAGAAAACAAAACAAATTTTAAGCTTTGCAACACAGTACAAATGATCTCAACCAAAACACCTTCCATATATATAGACAAACAAAATTTCATCTTTCAAATAAATCAACTTAGTTTCAAATTTTAGTTTCCAATCTAATAATATAAAGTTCAAAAAGCATATCGAACCCGAAGAGAATGAGAAAATAAATGTCTATTCAAATATCGGTGAAGACAGAGACGGTGGTGCAGTGGTGTGCTGTGGATGTTGGAATAATGGCGATACCTCCGTTTCTCTCTTTTTTTTTTCGATACTCAAAACTGTCCCGAAATCTCTCCGCTTTTTATTTTTATTTTTTGCCCTTACTTTATAGGCTAAAATTTATAGGATAAAATTTATAGGCTAAAATGATGAACTTTTGTATTCATTAAACAAAACCAACATCTGAATTTTGTATTGTTTTGTACTAAATATTAAACAACATCATATTTTTTATTTTGAATGCATAAATGATACAATTAACAACGCTAACAAATAAATCACGGAAGGAACTGGCGGGGTAATAGGGATGCACAAATAAAATGAAAGAATACACATAATAAAAGAGTGAAATATCAGAAAAATAAAAAATAAAATGAAGACATGTTGGCTGGAAAAGAAAGACGTTGTGTTTACAAGAAAAGAAAAACAAAGCGGGAATATGTTGGTGTAAAAGTAAAAATAAAAAAATGTGTGAAAAATGAAGATGTGTGTTGGCCGAACATGCTCAAAAATTGAAAGAAAAAAAATGAAAGTGTGTGAATAAAATGAAAAACAAGAAAATGAAATGAAAATTCCAGAAGATCGTCTCGCTTTGTAGCATTGGCACCAAATTCTTTCGTTATTTTTTTCCTTAGTTATACTTATGGTATGATAACTTAAATTTAAAACAAGATTTGTAAAATGATATTTTTTATAATAATTGTAAAAATATGTTTTATATTATATATACTATATATACTCTATATTTGGTCGGAAAAAATTAAGTTACTAACGATGTCCCTATTTAATTATATTTACTAGAAAATATGAATATTATCGTTGTAAAAAATAATTAAATATAAGGACACATATTTTGTCTAAATAAATTGTAAAGGTAGAAGATGAGACGTGGCAAACAAGTGTGATAAACATGTTTGACAAAGATGAAGAATGATAGTCTCCAGATTGTTACTGATGTGTAGATTAACATAATAAAAATAATCGTCTTCGGATGGATTACCGACGCGTAGATCGACAAAAAATATGAACGATCATCTTCAGATTGAGCATTGATGTGTAGATCGACAAGAATAAAATAAAATAAAATTAAAAAAATGATCTTCTTTGAATTGGTGACCAATGCATAGATCGATAGGAATGTAAATGATCGTCTTCAGATTGATTACTAATACGTAGATTGACGAGAAAGTAAATGATCGTCTTCAGATTGATTATCGATGCGTAGATTGACGAGAAAGTAAATGACCGTCTTTAGATTGGTATTGATACGTAGATTGACGAGAAAGTAAATGATCATCTTCGGATTGGTTACTGATGCGTAGATTGACAATAATTGAAATGATCGTCTTCGGATTGGTTACCAATGCGTTGATCGAAAGTAATGAAGGTGCATACCACAAGCATGTAGGTCTAGTTTAAGAAGGTAAACAAAGAGAGAGACATATTTTATAAGATATGAATGAGTTATGCACTATGCAAAGTTTTTTAGTATAAAAATAAGATATGAATGATTCATGCATGTTATGCGCTATGCAAAGTTGTTGAGTATAAATTTAGTATAAAAATAAGGTATGTGGTTAAATGGTTCATGTGAGCATAAGTAAGTTATGAATGTATGATGCATGATTTATGTCTATAGATAAGTTCTTGTTCATTTCTTTAATTTTCTGATCCCTATAAACTTCTACGTCCACAAGATTCAATGGATGAATGGAGATAACAACCGTTTTTGCATGATGACTCTAGTATATCTCGTGTGACCCATTTTTTAGAGAAGAAACAAAGGGCATTGTCTAAAATGATTACCTTTATCCTTTTTTTTTTACACCCTTACATAAGTTAAGAATCCATCGAGTTTTCATGTATATATTTTCAAATGTTAAAATAATAATTATTTTTTTATTTACACATATTTCAAATTCCAAAATTTATATTCATAAAATATAAGTTTTTAAATGCTAGAACAAACAATCATGAGACTAAAATAGCTTAAAAACAAGGCAATGTATAGCATCGAATGACAAGATTTGACAATGTAAATTCATTACATAAAATTGGTCAAATCTTGACTGAACCCACTCTGTTTCTTCTAGCTTTGTTTCCATCACGACTCTGATCAAGGGGATTTCAACTTCAATGGGAAGCACCGCTTCCATTCCATAAACCAATGAGAAAAAGGATTGTCCCCGTTGAGGTGCGAACAAAAGTTCTATAACCATATAATGCAAAATGTAGCATTTCACGTCAATCCTTATATGTCTCTACCATATTTTGTATGATTGTCTTGATATTCTTATTTGCCGCTTCTACAGCTCCATTCATTTTCGAACGATATGGAGAAGAATTATGGTGCTGAATTTTGAAACTATCACACAATTATTTCATCATTTTGTTATTCAAATTGGTCGTGTTATCAATGATAATCTTATTTGCAAGCCAGATCGACAAATCAAGATATCTCTTCTATGAATCTAACCACCATGTTCAGCTTGTCACATTGGCGTAAGAAGCGGCTACAACCCGATTTTGTGAGCAATAATCAATAACTACTAAGATTTTCCTTGCCAATAGTAGCAAACCCTTAAGATTTTCCTATGCCATTGTGTGGCTTCCATTTGCATGAGTTTCAAAAGCAACCTTCATGACTCTTGAATGTGATTTTCTCCGCTTGCGATTTATCACTAAACATGATCTGAGGAGAATCGATATGCATGATTCTCTAGTAAAGCACATAACCATTCTAAGAAGAGTTCATTGAAAAAACTCCTTTAAACCCCTTTTGTGTTGTTAAAATATCATGGATATTCTGTATTCTTAATTGAATTTGATATCTATCAAAATCATCGCTTGCCATCAGACTTTCTTTATTGATGCAATATGCAGATTATCTTTTGTTGAATTTTTATGACTGCACCGGTGCTTAATTCTGAACTTGACGACAATGTGAACAAGGTGTCATAATTGGTTTTCTTCTCGAGGGATATGGTGAAAAGTAATTTTCTCAAGTGTTCTGTGTTAATTCTTTATATGGGTGTGATATGATCATTTGGAATTCTCACGTTCCACTCTCTTTTTGTCTGGTGGATGATCAACAATGAGTCTCCATATACCTCAAGAATTTACCTTTGATGTAATAGTTGCTTTAATGCATGAAACATGTTCAATTCTGCAATATTGTTTGTGTAATCAAACACAACTAGAATAATGGAAAAGAGGTGACTGGTTCTCTTTGGGAAATCAAAATGCCCCAACTCCATCCTAACGCAACTAGCGTTAGAAGCACAATAAACACAAGTCCATTTTTATTTTATCAGATGATTCGGCCTCTTCAAATAAAGTAATTATGCTCATCGGGGAATTCACATTGCATGATTGATAATCTTCTACTGGTTGTTGAGCCCAGTACTCTGATAGATGCGCTCATTTTTGATGGTTTTTATGTAACATATAACAAATGTATTCAATAACATCTACCAACGGAAAATCCTTCCAGTAAAAGCAGGTTTCTCAAGATGTATTTTAATTTGGTCATTTTTAACACCGAACCAAGTTGTGTGATCATAAATGTATTGCTTCACCGACGTTAGAGTCCATGCATATGCGCAACTATGTTTGTTCAGTAGATGATATTTATTTCACACTGTGAACTTTGCTCAGATAATAAAATAACACAGTTCTTTTCTACTAGATCCTTGTCAGTTGCCCAATACAGCAAGCCCATTCGACTCTCAGTATGTTAAGTACATAATATGAGCGGTTTCCAGGGATAAGGCAATAAGATTGGAGGTTTTGACAGGTACTGTTTTATTTTTCGAAAGCTTTTGCAACTTCATTCATCAACCTTTGGTATTTTTCGCAACAAATTGAAAATCGCTCTCGCATGTAGCACTGAGATGCAATATGAACTGGCAATGTAATTTATCTACCCAAAAAGCCACAAATTTCTTTTCCCGTACGTGGAGCCAACATTTTTGTATTGCTCTTATTTATCTGGGTCCACTTCTATCTTTTTTGACTAATGATAACCTAAGTAACTTGCTTGATTTTACACCAGAAGGTGCACTTAGAGGGTTAAATGGAGTTGAACTTCCTTAGTCACACAAACAACTATTGAAGTGTAACAACATGATCTTCTTTGGTTCGAGACTTTGCTCATATGTCCACATAAACCTCTATCTCTTTATGCAGTATGTCATGAAAAAAGTTACCATTGCTCTTTGATAGGTTTCCCCAACATTCTTCAATCTAAATGACATCACTTTATAAAAGAAAATTCCCGACTGTGTGATTAATGTAGTTTTTTTCCATATCCTCTAGATCCATCTTGATTTAATTGTATCTTGAGAAACCATCCACGAAGATGAAAAAAGAATGTTGATCTGTGCTATCCATTAGGACATCAATATGAGGTAGAGGAAAATCATCTTTAGGACTACTTTATTTAAATCCCAATAATCAACACACATTTTGAACCTTTCTATCCTTCTTTGGAAGTGGGACAATATTAGCCACCCATTGAGGATATTTTTCCATTGCTAAGAAACCAACAGTCAAATTGCTTTTCACATCTTCCTCTAATTTTAAGTGACATATCATGTCTCATCCTCCTCAACTTCTTGTTTAATTGGAACACATTCAAGCTTGAGCGGTAGCTTGTGTTCAACTATGTTAGTATATAGTCCAGGCATATC
Source organism: Cicer echinospermum (assembly GCA_002896215.2). Classification (NCBI taxonomy): domain Eukaryota; kingdom Viridiplantae; phylum Streptophyta; class Magnoliopsida; order Fabales; family Fabaceae; genus Cicer; species Cicer echinospermum. The sequence continues at coordinate 5,043 of PGTU02014851.1, forward strand.
CGAAATGACCATGCAAAGACGTGTACATAGTCAAATAAAAGTTTAATCAACTTTTCTTAGTTCACTTTCTTTCATTAGACATACAATTATAATTTCTTTACTTTATCATTTTCAGTCCCCAGATTGATCACCTCAACAAGTTCATGATATGGTTGGATAATATATTTCTAACACCCCAAATTGTTAATAATGATATTTTATTAATCTAAATAGGAATTTAGAGATATTAATTTGGTGCTAAAATTATTTATAATATATGTTGATTAGTTTTATGATAATTTTCTTTATAGGCATGATTTCTATGATGTACTAGTTTTATAAATATTTAAATTACAGTGAGCTCGATATAAATAAATAAATAATTATATTTTACTCTTTGTGATCTATTTTATTGAAAAATATAGTATTTAGTGTATATATAGTTAAAGAAAAAATTTGTGCAATTTTACGTGTATATTACGTGTAGCCCAATTAAGTGTAATATTTTGTGTGCATTTGACTGATATTAAGTATGCAGCGTAGTTATATTCAATTATTTTAACTACTTATCTATTTTTAGTGAGGTAATTTTCTTAACAAAATATATATTTGAAGATAGAATTGTCTTGTGTTTGATTTATTTTATTTTTTATGCTTGTTTATGAATTGTGGATTTATATATTTTATTATGATTTAGTAATTAATATAAAATTGATGTTAATTTATTTATTTTATGATTTTGACTATTTTCTCAATATTCATGATGTGAAGTAATTTTGAAATAAGTATAATTGTAGAGATAATATTTGATTATTAGTAATATGAGGAACTGATAGTTTTAATTATTAGTATATGTTTTTCTTATAAGTTGATTATTGTTATTACTCTAATTTTAACATATATTAATTATGAATATTAGTAATGTTTTAAAAATTTAATGATGTTGATAGAGTATTTAAAAAAAAAAAAAAGAAGATTAAGTAACAATTAATTTGTTTAGCAAAATAAAAATAATATGTTAAATATAAATTAGTAATAAGGACAAGATGAAACTATGACCATTTATGTTAACCCTAATTATGTTATAAAATAACAGAAAAAAAACAAGGAAGGAGATTAGGCCATCACTAGTAAAACCAAGGGAACCAACAACAGAGCCTATAATGTTGCACCGGGTGATCGAATACACTTCAGATAACTTTCTCTGTTTTCACCCAATTTCAGTATGTGGTTCCATTGCAATTAGTTAGTCAATTAAACACAATTTTTAGATTTTTAACCATCCAAATTTCTCTAAAAATCCGACTCTCGCTGTTAAATACTTGTTGAACCGTCTCTTCCTTCACGTAAGTCCGATTTGAGTGAACCAACGCCAAAACGACGTGTGAAAAATGCTATTTTACCACTGATTGTTTCGATTTATGGAAGTTTCCTTGACGAATTTCGAATTTTGTTGTTAAGATGTTCTCATAAGTTAGTTTTAGCGTTTACCCATAAACTGACGGTTAGATCGATTGAAAGATCAAGAGTCATGAACAAAGGAATGTTGCTCGTGGAATCGTAGTCGTGTGTGAAGGCAAATTAGGTAAGGGGTGATAGAGCGTTTGATATTCATGAGTGTAATATTGTTGAGATACGGGAAACCGGTATTTCCCACGATTCATCGGGGGCTCGCTACGTATGGCAGTAGCTTTGAGGGATAATTAGTTAATGTGAAATATGGAAATGTGAGATAAAATATAGAATAGAAATAATTGTAGGGTGTTGATTGATTTAATTTGTTGATGTGTGGATTGATATTATGTGATATTTGATTTAATTTCGTTAATGTTGACATTGATATATTAGTGATATATTGATTATTTCCGTTAATGTGTGGCATTTGATATTTGTGATATTTGAATTTAATGCGTGTGTGTGATATTTTGGATATTGGTTGTTGAATTATTTTATGCATATGTTATTAGATGGAGTTTAAATGATGTTATAATAAAATAGATGTGTTGTGATAATTATATATAATGATGATAATGTATGATTAATAATGGTTGATGTGATAATTTGTGATGAATATATGTGTTGTGTTGATTGATGATAGTGATTCTATAATTGGTGACGAGTTTATGATATGATGATGATGTGTGATTAATTATAGTGATGTTATAAATAGCGATGAGATATTGTGATTTCAATTTGTGTCTGATGACGGTATTAATGGAGTATCATATACAGAACGAGGGGAGAAAATAATATTGTGAATTTGTGAAGTGGAGATTATTTGTCATCATATAGGTAGGGCTGAGCTAGTGATTTCGGGGAGTACAACTTGAATGAGCTGATGTGGCGGTCGCTGTCGGACCTTTAAGGCAAGATTGTTAGACTTGAGTATTCGGGTGGGGAATTCCTAGTGATATGGAGGTAGCACTCAAATGTGGAGCACAGCACACCGTTTATGCTGTCAGTATATTGTCTACGGTTGAGTTGAGGGGATTATGAGGAAAGCCTTTGATTGTCCGTCACCGGGATGGTGGCATAGTTCAAGCTCCTAACCAAGTACTTCAAGTTAGAATGGTACACATTGTGAAGTATAGTCTAAGCTCATGCATATCATTGCATTTACTTGTGATGTTTTGTGGTGATTGATGTGTTTAAAAAAGTAATAATAATTACTCTTAGATGATTTGATGCTATATTATAATGAGATGATTATTATTACTGGAGTGAATTGGATGTTATAATATGATACTATTTAACTTAAATATTTGATATATAGTAATATGATTATGATACGGTCTATTATGATTGTTGCGTGGTTTCTTACTTATATTATACTATTAACATGATTTTGAAACTCACTCCTCGTTTGTTTGTGTTTTGATGGCTTGGCCTGCGTTGCGAAATCGCAGTTGTTACAGGTTAATAAGTCTTAAGTTCAAGTTTGGGAGGAACCCGCTCTGATAGGTGATACGGGAATAAGGGTTGTAATTGTATTTACTATTATTTTGGAAACCATATTTTGTGATAGGTGATAAACTTTTGTATGAAATATAAGTACTAGTAGGTTTTTAGAATTAAATCAAGTAATTATACTTAATTCAAGCTTGAGATTGCACTATGGAGTAAAGAATTAGTTTCCTTTTATTTTGAGAAAACGTGACTATCCTAAATTAAGATTAAGTTTTTATTTCTTGGAAACATATTATTATTTATCCGCTGCAAATTTTATAGAAATATGATATAAATATTATATACTATTATTTGGGATTTAGGGTGTCACATTAGTGGTATAGAGCAGGTTGTCATTCAGGCGGAGTGGTTGAGTGTCGATTCAATCTGGTCAATGTTAGTCGTGTCAATTGTGTTTTCTTGTGTATAATTATTTTCGATGGTCATGATTTTTTTACCTCGTTATATAATGTGTTATGGGTTAATGCTTTTGTATTATGATACATATTTTTGAGATTATATTTAAATGTTTATTATTGCTTACTCTGATTGTGTTATGGATCTATTCTACTTAGTGAGTAAATAAAACATAATTCTTGTTAAGATTTGATTATTTAATTGTTGACAAGATTATGTTAGTTACTTATTGCTTATTGTTTGCCACTAATTGATTTTGCACTCTGTTTTATATATTAGTTGGAAATAATATTTTGATATGCCATCCTGTTATTTCACCCTTAATCATTTAAAATATTTAGTTTTGATATGTATTGTGTTAAAGTGTTGATCTAATAACTAATTGATTGAAAATTGAATATTTCGTAGAATTATATGTTTAAAAATTAAAGTATTGACTTTTACTAGTTAAATTATTTGGTTTGAAACTTCAATTTAGAAAAATGTTTCGTCCTAAAACTTGAGTTAGATAGGAAATATGTTCTTATGTTTAAGTTTTAATTTAAAAAAAATTTATTTTTATTTATGTTGGGTTGTGTTAGAAAAATTGATTTAAATCATGATGTTAACTTTAATACTTGAAAGTGTTGAATGTTGTATCTAGAGAGTGAGTTTTGATATGGTTTGAAAACAATTTACAATGTTCGTACATGATTTAGATAGTATGAAATTCATATAACTAGCAGTAATTCTTGAATATTAGAGTTTGGTAGAACTTATAATTTTTAAAAATGACATTTTGAAGGAGTTAAAGTTTACTTATTTTATATGATGAAAATAACTTTTGTTTGAGTTACTCTTGATTATTTTAAAGAAATTAAATTCAGTTGAATTTTTGTTGATTTATAAAATACCAATAATTATATGCTACTGATTATATTTAATGTTTAAAACAGCTTAAAATTTACAGCATTTTACTATGTCTTGTTTTTAGAAAATTGAAAAGAGTTGTTGTTATGTTGGTTAGGGGCTGGTGTAAATATTGGATCGTGAGGGTATTGGGATATTTATTTGAAATGATTGATTTTTTTTAATTATGATATTATGAACTCATTAGAGTTTGACTCGATGTTAGAGTTTTAGAGTTTAAGAAATTTCCAGTGATTTACAATAGTACTAACGATAAAATGTATATTAATTGAGAAAGAGAAGTAAAAAGAGGAAAAAAAAACAAAGTTTTAAAAAAAAAATTCAACAGGGAATTATTTTGAAAAGTTATCTAATTTTGGGATTCTATAATTGACTTATTTTAAGGTGATTTAATTATTTATTATGAAATTACCTACAAATGGTATGCATTAATTGGTATGTGTAGAGTGCATATGGTAGATTGATATGTGTGAGTGACTCATGTAGATTGGTATGCGTATAGAAACTAAATTTATTTTACTTTTTTTTTATTATTAAAATTACAATTTGAGACTCATTTTTAAGATTAGAACAGAACTCCAAATTTTAAAATTTATGGTGTGTTCTGTTTTGACAATTTTGTGCTTTGATAAAAATGAAGAGTGTATCATATAGCAGGTTAAGTAGTTTTAGTGTGAGAGGAGGCTACTATTTTGGTAGATTATGATGTAGTGTAATTCTTATCATATCATATATCTATGTTTGGTCATGTACTACTTTAATGTATTAGATATACATTTTTTTTTTGTAAGTTGATAAATAAGAAAATAAATTGGAACTATTTGGACAGTGTTAATTATTGTAAAATTTCCTATATATCTATATATATAGTTTATTTATTTCAAACTATAGTTGAAAATATATTTTTACAGTGATGAACTATTAAAATGTGTTTTTGAGTAAATATCGAATAAATTTTTAGAATCTTAGATTTATAAAAATATTCGTGATTATTTTATTGTAGTGTATTGAATGTGATTTATCTAAGTTTTTTTATTTAGACTTGAATTATTGAAATAATTTAAGAAAATTTGGAATTCTCATTAATTATTTATGTGTGTTAAATGTTAGTAATATTTTTTAATAATATATTTAAGTCTAGAATTAATTTTTAGAATGATGTGTAACCTGGAATGGTTTTTTTGCACAACTGATTCAATTTGGTTTGGTAATGTACTATATCTTCTGTAATAATTATTTATCTTATCTTCTACTTGGAAAATCTATATATGCTCCATTTTTGTACTTTTAAGTGATGGTTAACTCAGAATGAAATTTATCGTGATCAGTTTGGAGCAGTTAGACCTCATATGAGATATTTTCATTTTTTGAACATCATTTGATTTATGAGATGATCGTACGATCTTGGTGCTTAATTTAGATTAGTTATTTGAGTGTATATGATTGTAATATTAATTGTTCGTATTTAAGTGTTCTAATTGTGGGATTGGTGTATAGAGTTAGAGTAGTCAAGAGCATCAAAAGTGATATAGTTCTATATTTCTTCCACATCGGATTATGATTATGATATTGAACTGCGTGTCATTTCTTTGTTGTTGTTAACTAGTTGTAAATTACCAATAAATATGTCAATGTGTAATTAAGTGGTTTTTAACTTGAAGTAAGAGTAGGAGTTTGTGGCGCGCTTCGCACTCCTGACCACGTGAACGATACTTTTAATATCCATGTATAAAATTGAATGACTGGTTATATTCCTTAAGTGTGGACTACTGAGTAGAGGGACTAGCTACCGATATCATTGTCAATATAAGAGACAAGATACTCATATTATGTAAAGACCTTTAATAAATATTTTTATGTTAAGAAAATGTGTCATTGCTATATCATTGATTGAATTAATTTTAAATATATGTTATTGGAAATAGTATCTCTATATTAGTTTTTTGTTTTCTCTTGATTATATACAAATTATGTTTTATAGAGTAATTGATTGTAAATCTATTATAATATTATTAATTGTTAGATGTTTTTATTATTTTAAAATTTGCTCTCTTTGTCAGTCTAAGTTAAATTTGTTGATGTGTGGTGTTGGATTTAGACTCATTTTAGGAGTAACTATAATATTTGGTTTGTAGTTGTAAATGACCACGTACTTGGAATGTGTTTCATTTACCAAACTAAATGAACTACATTATTATTGACAAAGTCTATATGTTATGTTTTATATGTAAATTGCAGTGAGTAACTCTATCGTATTTTATTTCATAATTGAATGATAAATGTGATAGACATTTTATTTGATAATTGAATGATAAATGTTATGTGTTTAATTGATTTATTTTGTCATGTTAGTCTATATGCAATGTTAGTTGATTTTTTTACATGTTGTGCTTAATTGGAGATTGAATGTGTTAAATATAGTTATACACTAAGTTTGAATCTTGAGGGCAGTAAGTTAAATATTAGTTCGCTCACCGAAAATTTCGAGGACGAAATTCTTTAACAAGGGGAGAATTGTAACACCCCAAATTTTATAATGAACTATTTTATTAATTAAATAGGAATTTAGATAATTAATTTGGTGCTAAAATTATTTTATAATATATGTTGATTAGTTTTATGATTAATTTTCTTTATAGGCATGATTTCTATGATGTACTAGTTTTATAAATATTAAATTACGTGAGCGATATAAATAATAAATATTATATTTTACTCTTTGATCTATTTTTTTTGAAAAATAATAGTAGTTTAGTGTAATATATAGTTTAAAGAAAAAGATTTTGTGCAATTTTACGTGTATATACGTGTACCCAATTAATGTAATATTTTTGTGTGCGTTTGACTGATATTAAGTATGCACGTAGTTATATTTCAATTATTTATAACTACTTTCTATTTTTAGTTATTTTTTTTATAAATAATATCTTGAGATAGAATTGATCTTGTGTTTGATTTCTTTTATTTTTATATGCTTTTTATGACATTGTGATTTTATATATATTTATTATGATTTAGTAATTAATATAAAATATTGATGTTATATTTATTTATTTTATGATTTTGACTATTTTCTAATATCATGATGTGAGTATTTTGAAAAATAAGTATAATTGTAGAGATTATTTTGATTATTAGTAATATGAGGAAGATAGTTTTAATTATTAGTAATATGTTTTTTTATATTGATTATTTTAATTACTCTAATTTAACATATATTAATTATGAAATATTAGTAATGTTTTAAAAAATTTAATGATGTTTGATAGAGTATTTAAAAAAAAAAGAGATTAAGTAACAATTAATTTTGTTTTAGCAAAATAAAAATAATAATAGTAAAATATAAATTAAATAAGGGACAAATGGACTTGACCCATTTAGGTTAACCCTAATTATGTTAATAAAATAAAAGAAAAAAAACAAGGAAGGAAGCTTACGGCCATCACTAGTAAAACCAAGGGAAACCAACGACAAGCCTATCGTTTGGCACCGGTGATCGATAACTGTTCCAGAAAACTTTCTCTGTTTTCACCCAAATTTCAGTATGTTGTTCCATTCAATTAGTTAGTCAATTAAACACAATTTTCTAGATTTTTAACCATCCAAATTTCTCTCTAAAATCCCCGACTTCTCCGCTTGTTAAATTACTTAGTTTGAACCATTCTCCTTCACCGTAAGTCCGATTTGAGTGAAACCAACGCCAAAATGACCGTGTGAAAAATTGCTATTTTACCCACTGATTTGTTTTCTGATTTAGGGTAAGTTTCCTTGACCGAATTTCGAATTTAGTTTTTAAAGGATGTTCTCATAATTTATTTTTAACGTTTACCCATAAACTGTCGAGTTAGATCGATTGAAAGACAAAGAGTCAATGAACAAAGGATGTTTGCTCGTGGAATCGTAGTCGTGTGTGAAAGCGTCAAATTAAGGTAAGGGGTGAGAGAGCGTTTGAATTCATGAGTGTAATATATTGTGAGATGAACGGGAAAACCGTATTTCCCAACGATTCATCCGGGGCTCGCTACGTATGGCAGTAGCCCTTTGAGGGATAAATTAGTTAATGTGAAAATATGGAAATTGTGAGATTAAAATATAGAATAGAAATATTTGTAGGGTGTTGATTGATTTAATTTGTTTGAATGTGTGGCATTTGATATTATTGTGATATTTGATTTAATTTCGTTAAATGTGTGACATTTGATATTATTGTGATATTTGATTTAATTTCGTTAAATGTGTGACATTTGATATTATTGTGATATTTGATTTAATGCGTGGTGTGTGATATTATTGTGATATTGGTTGTTGAATTAATTTTATGCATATGTTTGATTAGATGAGTTTAAATGATGTTATAATAAAAATAGATGTGTTGTGATAATTATATATAATGATGATAATGTATGATTAATAATGGTGATGTGATAAATTTGTGATGAATATATGTGTTGTTGTATGATTGATGATAGTGATTCTATAAATTGTGATGAGTTTATGTGATGATGACGATGATGTGTGATTAATTATAGTGATGTTATAAATTGTGATGAGAATATTGTGATTTCAATTTGTGTCTGAGATGACGATATTAATGGAGTATCATATACCAACGAGGGGAGAAAATAAATATTGTTAATTTGTGAAGTGGAGATTATTTTGTCATCATATAGGTAGGGCCTGACAAGCCTAGTGATTCCGGGGAAGTACAACTGAATGAGCCTGATCGTGGCGGTCTGCTGTCGAGCCTTAAGGCAAGATTGTTAGACCTTGGAGGTATTCGGGTGGGGAATTCCTAAGTGACTTGGAGGTAGCACTCCAAATGTCGGGAGCTACCACGCAACACACGTTTACCTCGACTGTCACGTATATGTGTCTCGGGTTGAGTTGAGGGGATCTATGAGGACAAGGCCAATTTGAATTGTCCGTCCACCGGGATGGTGGCATAGTATCAAGCCTCCTAACCAAGTACTTCAGAGTTAGAATGGTACCATATTGTGAAGTATAGTCTAAGCTCATGCATAGCGTTGCATTTACTTGTGATTGTTTTGTGGTGATTGATGTGTTTCAAAGTAATAATAATTACTCTTAGATGATTTGATGTATATTATAATGAGATGATTATCTTGAGTGAATTTGATGTTATAATATGATACTATTTACTTAAATATTTTGATATATCGTAATGTGATTATGATACGGTCTATTATGATTATTGCATGTTCTTCTTACTTATATTATACTATTAACATGATTTTGAAACTCACCTCCTTCGTTGTTTGTGTTTGAATGGCTTGGCCCTGCGTTTGCGAAATCGCAGTTATTACAGGTTAATGAATCTTGAAGTTCAAGTTTGGGAGGAACCACGCTCTGATAGGTGATACCGGGAATAAGGGCTTAAATTGAATTTTACTTCTTTTGAATTTGAAACGAATTTTTGTATGAATATCTAAGAAGTACTAGCAAGTTTTTAGAATTAAATCAAGTAATTATACTTAATTCAAGCTTATTGAGATTGCACTATGGAGTAAAGAAGTTAAAGTGTTCATTTTGATTTTTGAGAAACGTGATATCCTAAATTAAAGATTTAAGTTTTTATTTTCTTGGAAACATATTATTATTTATCCGATGCAAATTTTATAGAAATATGATACAAATGATTATATATATTATTTTGGGGTTTAGGGTGTCACA
>PGTU02014854.1:0-17269 GCA_002896215.2 Cicer echinospermum
TCATCTATCCAACTAAAATTAACATAAATCCATATTTTCGAAAAAGACTATGGCTAGTGTTGTGAAATATGACGCGAACCCGAAATATAGTTAATTGAAAAGAATATATAAAGGACCTCCCGTCTAGATTTCATCTAACTTTTCGGCAACTTTCGTACCACCTGACTAAAATGGACCAAAATCCGTATTTTCGAACAAAGACTATTGTTAGTATTTGAAATCTGACCGCGGGGCCCGAAACAGTTATAAAATTAGAGAAAACGCTATAAGGTCTCCTGGTCCTCGATTCATCTGGATTTTGGCGTTGAATCCGTATTTCCGGACAAGACGATGCTAGAGTTTGAAATCTGACGCGAATCTTTAAACTCTGTTATAAATTTTAGAAAAAATGCATAAGGGTCTCCCGATCTCTCGATTTCATCTTGACTTTTTCGGGCGAATTTTGTACCACCCGACAAAAATGGACGAAATCCGTACTTTCGAACAATACAATTGCTGTTTTGAAACTCAATTTTAATTTAGGAGAAAATGCTAAAGGTCTCCCGAATCCTCGATTTCATTTGGCTTTTTCAGGCTATTTCTACCACTCAACAAAAATAGTCTGAAATCCGTATTTTCGACAAGACATTAATTATGTGAAATCTGAGGCGAACCCGAACATTAAGTTATAAATTTAGGCAAGAATGCTATAAGGTCTCTGGTCCTCGAATTCATTTGGCTTGTCCGATGAGAAATTGTATTAGTCGAACAAAACGATGGTATTATTATACATTGTTAAAGAAGAATGTTATAAAGTCACCGGTCCTTGATTTCATCTGGACTTTTGGGACGATTTTCGTACCACCCTACTAATATAACCAAATATGTATTTTCGAACAAAATGATGGTTAGTTTTGAAACTGAAACAGAACTAGAACACAATTATAAATTTTGGAGAAAAATGCTATAAGGTCTCGTCGATCCCCGATTTGCATCTGGACTTTTCAGGCGATTTTCGTAACCTTCGAAAAAAAGACAAATCTATATTTTCATACCAGACGAGGCAAAGTGTTGGAAATCAGATGCCGATCAGAAATACAGTTATTAAATTTGGAGAAGAATGCTATAAGGGTCTCCCCTCCTCAATTTCATCTAACTTTTTGGGGGGATTTTCATACCACCAACAAAATGGACCAAAATTCGTGTTGTTTCGACTAGACGATGGCTAGTGGTTTAAAAAATCTGGCGCAGAGCCCGAAAAACAGTTATAAGATTTTTAGAGAAGAATGCTAATAGCGTCTTCCGTCCACGATTTTCATCTGGACTTTTCGTGATTTTCTTACCACCTGAGCCAAAAGGACCGAAATCCGTATTTCGACCAGACAATGGCATGTTTTGAATTCTAACACGGAACTCGAAACATTGTTAAACTTTTTAGAGACGAATGATTAAGGTCTTCGGTCCTCCGATTTTACTGGACTTTAATTCGGGCGAATTTTGAAAGTACCTTTCACAATAAATGGACCGAAATCCGTATTTTCAAACAAGACGATGGCTAGTGTTTTGAATTCTGACGCAGAAACTGAAACACACATTTTTAAATTTTAGAGATGAATGTTGTAAGGGTCTCCTACTCCTCGATTTCATCTAGACATTTCGGTTGATATTCGTACCCAACGAGAAAAATATGCCAAAATCTGTATTTTCGGACCAAACGATGTCTAGTGTTTGAATTTTGAAGCGGAACCCGAAAACACATTTATAAATTTTGGAGCAAGAATGATATAAAAGTCACCCAGTCCTCGATTTTATATGGACTTTTAGGTGAAATTCGTACCACCTGACTAAAATGGACCAAAATTCGTATTTTTGAACAAATCGATCGTTAGTGTTTGAAATCTGGCATGGAACCCGAAACACAGTTATAAATTTTGGAGAAGAATGCTATAAGGGTCTCCAGTCCTCTATTTCATCTGGACTTTTCGGGGCGATTTTCATACCACCTGACTAAAATGGACCTAAATTCGTATTTCGTACAAGACTATGGTTTGTGTTTGAAATCTGACGCGTAACCTGAAACAAAAATAAAAATTTGAAAAAGAATGTTTAAGGGTGTCCCAGTCCTCGATTCATTTGGACTTTATGGGCAATTTTTGTACCACCAACAAAAATAAACCGAAATTCGTATTTTCGGACCACACGATGGCTAGTGTTTAAAATCTGGGGCGGAGCCCGAAAAACATTTATAAATTTTGGAGAAGAATGATACAAGGGTCTCCTAGTCCTCGATTTCATCTTGACTTTTCCGGCTAATTTCGTACCACCGACTAAAACGACTGAAATTCGTTTCTTCAAACAAAACGATGGTTAGTGTTTTGAAATCTGGCGCGGAAACGAAACACAACAATAATTTTGGAGAAGAATGCTATAAGGATCTCCTGGTCCTCTAATTTATATGGAATTTTGGACGATTTCGTACCACCCTACTAAATGAACCAAATATGTATTTTCGAACAAAACGATGTTAGTCTTTGAAATATGACACGAAATCCCAAACATAGTTATAAATTTTGGAGAAGAATGCTATAAGGGTCTCTTAGTCCTCGATTTCTACTGACTTTTCAGGCCATTTTCGTAACCCTCGACAAAAAGGACCGAAATCTATATTTTCATACCAGACGAGGGCTAGTGTTGGAAATCAGATGCGAAATCCGAAACACTGTCTTCATACTCTGATATGCTCATTAAATTGCTCTGATTTTTAATTAAACTGTTACATTCTGATATACAATGTTTTATGATTTCAATTCCCCACTGCTTATGTTGTTTAACATAGGGGGAGAATATTTTTTTTCTGTCTTTTTGCCTTAACTGACAAAGGGGGAGAGAAAAATTATAACTTGCTAACTTTTGTTGCATTTACTTTGCTCTGATGATTACTGTTAAATGAATTATTGTAATATAAATAGCATTTGTTACTGTTATGCTAAGATGCTCTAATACTTCTGTTTCTATGGTAATGGTAAATATTTGCTATGAAATGTTGTTAATATTATGTCTTGAAATATCAACTCAAGTTAAAATTGTATGATTGTCACTTATGCAAAAAAAGGGAGATTGTTGGACTTAGTCCTTGAATCCTAATTTTGACATAATTAACAAACATACAAATGTTCATACATCATATGATAAATCTAACATTTTAATTGAGCAAGATTTCAGGAGCAACAATTCAATCCTACACACTTGATACAAATTGCTTGGAACACAAGAAATCAACAAAAGTTGATCATGACTGAGTAAATCGATTGGGAAATCGATTTCATAACAAGGGTGTAAGGAAACATAAATGTTTGTGATTGTATAATCGAATAGGCAATCGACTGGCAATATTAGAAATGAAAATTGCACAAGTCAGTGGCAACCTGTTTTCAGGTTAATCGATTGGCAAATCGGTTGTACATATCACAAATCAAAAACTGATTGAAACCAATCGACTGGCAAATCGATTGATCAAGTCACAGTGAGGATCCAATTTCCAGGGTAATCGATTGGCAAATCGATTGCTTAGATAATATTTGAAAAATAACTTACCCTGTGACAAACACAATCTATTGTGTGTATTTCAATCATGTTAAGTTTGGTTGCAATCGATTGGGAAATCGATTGAACTAAACATCAGGTAAGAACTTTTCAGGCAAATACAAACAAATCGATTGGCACGTGATTAACATAAAAATAGCTGAGTCACTGTCTTGAACACAATCGATTGGCAAATCGATTGACAGAACCTTTTTGAAATCACAATGAACTTTGAGCTTGTGACCAAATCGATTCTGAGTATTTGTAAATCGATTATGAGACTTAATAAATCGATTACTTAATCGATTGGTGTGTGTTTTTACTTTGAACATAAACTCCTGCAATCGATTATGAAATCAATGCATATAAATCTTAACATAATCACTGAAAAGAGTTTGTTTAAAGAATCGATTGATAAATCGATTGGCTTATATAGTTTCAAGATTCAAGAAAAACAAGACACGCGATAATCGATTGGCAAATTGATTAGACCTATCTTATAACTTTTATGAATCGATTGGCAAATCGATTTATTAAGATGTTTTTCAGAAACTATATAAACTGTTTTCAATCATTCTCTCAAAATCAATCTAATAAACACTTGAATATTCTTGATAATACTAAAGAACTCTCAACAACACATTGTTAACATTCTGATATTGCTTTTTCAAATCGAAGCCAAAAAGATTATCCTTAATCATTGAGAGAGCTAAAAAAGTATTCTTGAGAGAAAAGACAATGTTCTCATAATCCATTCTTGAATAACCAGATTTGTGAGAAGACACATTGTTCAAGATTGAAGACTTCTGTTACTACTTCTTTTATTTTGTTTGAAATAATTACTTTGAAAAAAACGACTAATAGAAATCCAGCTAGAAACTGGTGGCGATCTTCTTGGGTGAGAGGCCTCATCAAGAAGGAGCCTGTACTTTGATTTTGTGTGAGTCTGCTGATTGACTACAAGGATCAAAGGGTGAGCAATAGGAAAGTGATTGTGAGAGATAGATAGGTTTCGAGGAAACTGGACAATCTGTAAACAATTCACAATTCTTTCTATTGGAGAAAAAGCTGAAATCTAGTTGGATTGTCAGGACTGGATGTAGGTTGTCTCGTTGACAACTGAACCAGGATAAATCTTGGTGCATTCTATCCTTTATCTACTTTTACTAATTTTAATTGCTAATCGTGTATGCTTGATTAAGACTTCCGCTGTGTATGTAATATTGCTCAGAGCTTTACTTTTCGAGATTAAAGACTCAAAAGGAATATATTCAACTGATTTTCTGGGAAAGGCGCATCACTAGCAAGACCTCCAGCATTCAATGGAACAGCTTATATGTACTGGAAGCACAGGATGCTGATATTCCTGGAAGCCAGTGGCATAGACATCCTTGACGCTGTTGAAAATGGCCCATGTATTCCCAAGATTCGCAGGAACAAATGACTCGATGATTCCCAAGCCCAGAGCCGAATGGTCTGAGGACGATAAAAAGAAGGTAGGTTATAATGCTAAAGCTAAGAACATTATAACATCTGCTTTGTGTGCAGAAGAATTCTTTAGGGTATCAAACTGCAAATCAGCAAAGGAAATGTGGGACATTCTTCAAGAAACACATGAAGGAACCACATATGTGAAAAGAGCTCGCGTAAATACACTTATGCACGAATACGAATTGTTCAGCATGAAGAAAGATGAATCTATAAGTGATCTACAAACGAGATTTACACA
Organism: Cicer echinospermum; assembly: GCA_002896215.2. Taxonomy (NCBI): domain Eukaryota; kingdom Viridiplantae; phylum Streptophyta; class Magnoliopsida; order Fabales; family Fabaceae; genus Cicer; species Cicer echinospermum. The sequence goes on from PGTU02014854.1 coordinate 5,291, forward strand.
CGTGATAAACAACCTTCATGCACTGGGAAAACAGGTGGATAATGAACAGCAGATCGGAAAAATTATGAGGTGTCTAACTAGAGAATGGCAGCCCAAAATAACTGCCATAGCTGAATCTAAAGATCTAGCAAAGATGACAACAGCAACATTATTTGGAAAACTAAGGGAACATGAAATGGAACTACATCGGCTGACGAATCAAACTGGAAAGCAGGAAAAAGAAAGGATTATCCTTGAAGGTTCAAGCCCATCAATCGAAAACTGTCAGATAGCTGCTCAGATCAATCGTAGTGAAACTGAAGAAGAAATCGGGTTGCTTGTCAAGAAACAAATTTCAGAAAGACAACAAATCCAGCCATCCAGCTCTAAGACTAGTGACAACAAGACAATTACATGCTATGAATGTGCTAAAACTGGTCACATAAAGTCAGAATGCTACAAATTGCAGAACAAAAATAGAGCTACAAAACCAAAAGGCAAGGAACCAGTCACCAAAACCAGAAAAGCTTATATTGCATGGAACGACAACGAAGAATCATCTGCCTCTTCGGATGAAGAAGAAGTGAATATGTGTCTTATGGCAAATACCGATTCAGAATCAGAAAATGAGGTTAGTTCACAATCTAATCCAACCTATGATGAGCTACAAGAAGCTTTCAATGAACTGCATGATGATTATGTGAATTCCATAAAACAGTTGTTAAGCACAAAGAAAATGTTTGAACAAATGAAAAATGACCATAAAGAAATTGAAAATTTATGTGAACAACTGAAAAAGGATTCACATGACAAATCTGCAAGATGCATTGAACTTGAGAATACTGTTGCATCATTAAATCTGATTTATTGAAGTTTGCTAATAGTAAAGATAAACTGAATGTCATACTTAGCAATCAAAGACATGTTCATGAAAAATCTGGTTTAGGATATACACCAAATATGCATGTTAAAAGAAATAAAAACAGATATGGTATTGGTTATATGCAAACCAGAAATGTCAAACATGGTCAAAAATCTGCTATTGCTAAGAGTATGTATGACATCTTTACTAAACCAAAAAAACATTCATCCTTTGATGGAAAATGTCATTTCTGTTGCAGAAGGGACATTCTGTGTCAAATTGCAAATTTAAAAAATTAGTCAATAGAGGATGGAAGCAAGTTTGGATAGCAAAGAAATCTGTGTATGACACTAACCATCCAGGACCCAATTTAAATTGGGGACCTAAAACAAAATTCTGATTGTATGTTGCAGGTGTGCTTGACATCCACGAAGCATTCATGGTATTTAGATAGCGGATGCTCAAAGCACATGACTGGTGATAAATCCAAATTCATGTCCTTGACATTAAAGGAAGAGGCTTTGTCAAATATGGTGACAACAACATAGGAAAGATTATTGGAATTGGTGACATAGGCAATGAGTCAACTTGAGTAATCAAAAAATGTTTATATGTTGAAGGATTAAAACACAATTTACTGAGTATAAGCCAACTATGTGATAAAGGTTTTCAAGTAAGTTTTTCATCACAATCTTGCATTATTGAGAATAAAGATGACAAACACATAAAGCTAGTTGGTGACAGAATTAATAACATTTACATGTTGGATTTCAATTATGTACCAAGTGCTATATGCTGCTTGTTATCCAATTCAGATGAAAACATGGCTTTGGCATAAAAGAATTGCTCACATACATATAAATCATTTGAATAAACTTGTCAGCAAATAGCTAGTCTTAGGTCTACCAAATAGGAAGTTTTCTAAAGATAGACTGTGAGATTCATGTGAGAAGAGTAAACTGGTTAAGACTCCCTTTCCCTCTATAGACTTGGTTAGAACAAATAGAGTTTTGCAACTAGTTCACATGGACCTTTTTGGACCTGCCCAAGTTAAGAGTTTAGGTGGAAACCTGTATGGATATGTGCTGGTTGATGATTACTCAAGGTTCACATGGACTTATTTTCTAGCTCATAAAAGTGATACATTCTCAGTTTTTTAAGAAATTTGCTGCTTTAGTTCAAAATGAGAATGATCAGAAAATTGTTTCAATAAAAAGTGATCATGGAGGTGAATTCCAAAATGATGCTTTTCAAAATTATTGTGAACTACATGGAATCAACCACATATATTCTGCCCCTAGGACACCACAGCAGAATGGGGTAGTGGAGAGGAAAAATAGATCCCTAGAAGAGTTAGCTAGGACCATGCTTAAGGACTCCAACCTACCTAAGTACTTTTGGGCAGATGCAATTAGTACAGCCACTCATGTTGTAAATAGAGTTCTCATTAGGCCCCTGCTTAGGAAAACACCCTATGAGCTTTACAAGGGTAGAAAACCAAACCTTTCCTACTTTAGAATCTTTGGTTGTAAGTGCTTTGTGTTGAACAATGGCAAAGAACACCTAGGAAAGTTTGACCCTAAGGCAGATGAAGGTATCTTTTTAGGATATTCCCAAACTAGTAAGGCCTATAGAATCTACAACAAAAGAACAAAGACCATAGAAGAGTCAGTTCATGTAAAGTTTGATGAATTATTTACAGAAAACTTGAACAAAACTCCTTCTAAGGTTGATGACTTTTTGGACGAAGTTGTAGAATCTGAACCACTAGAACAACCTATAGCTGACCCTCCAACTAGATCAGACCTTGTAGAACCTATAGAAACCAGTGAGTTGCCTGAGGAATGGAAGTTCAACAGAAACCACCCTTTAGACAACATTATAGGCGATATCTCTAAAGGTGTTACAACTAGGAGAAACCTTAGTCAGTTTTGTAACTTTACAGCCTTGTATCTCAGATTGAACCTAAAAACATTAAGGAAGCCCTGTTAGATAGTGAGTGGATACTTGCTATGCAAGAGGAGTTAAACCAGTTTGAGAGAAACAAGGTGTGGAGTTTAGTACCTAGGCCAGAGGGTAAGCATGTCATAGGAACCAGATGGTGTTCAGAAACAAGTTGGATGAGAATGGTGTGATAATAAGGAACAAAGCTAGACTAGTAGCCAAGGGTTATAGTCAAGAGGAGGGAATATATTTTGATGAAACCTATGCCCCTGTAGCTAGATTAGAAGCCATAAGAATTTTATTGGCTTATGCTTGTATAATGGACTTTAATCTTTAACAAATGGATGTGAAAAAGTGCCTTTCTCAATGGTGACCTTCAAGAGGAAGTTTTTGTTAGCCAAACACCTGGTTTTGAAAATCCTGATTTTCCTAATCATGTGTATAAGCTCTCAAAGGCCCTCTATGGGTTAAAACAAGCTCCAAGAGCTTGGTATGAGAAGCTCAGCAATTTCCTTATTCAACAAAACTTTTTAAGAGGAAATGTTGACAAGACCCTTTTCATAAAACTACTGGAAATGATATCTTGCTTGTCCAAGTATATGTTGATGACATAATATTTGGATCTACAAATAATAAACTGTGCAAAGAATTTGAAAATTTGATGAAAGGTAAATTTGAAATGTCAATGATGGGTGAACTGTCATATTTCTTGGGATTTCAAATTAACCAAAGCAAGCAAGGCATTTTCATTAGTCAATCTAAATACTGTTCTGATTTGATAAAGAAATTTAACTTTGAAAATCTTAAATCCATTGATACACCCATGAGTCAAGGAAATTTCTTAGACCGAGATGAGAAAGGTAAACCTGTAGATGTTACTAGATTTCGTGGTATGATAGGATCTCTGCTCTACCTTACAGCAAGCCGACCAGACATCATGTTCAGTGTTTGTATGTGTGCAAGGTATCAATCAAATCCAAAGGAATCTCACTTCAGTGCAGTCAAGAGAATTTTCAGATACTTGGTAGGAACTAAGAGTCTTGGATTGTGGTATCCAAAAGGATCAACTTGTACTTTAGTTGGTTACTCAGATTCAAACTTTGCCGGATGTAAACTCGACAGGAAAAGTACCTCAGGAACTTGTCATTTACTTGGAAACTCTCTTGTGTCATGGTTTAGTAAGAAACAGACAAGCATCGCTTTATCAACTGTTGAAGCTGAATATATTGCAGCTGGGAGCTGTTGTGCTCAGATACTTTGGATGAAACAACACTTATTGGACTTTGGTGTTGACTTGGGAACAGTACCTATCATGTGTGATAACACAAGTGCAATAAGTATAACCAAGAATCCAGTAATGCACTCCAGGACCAAACACATTGAAGTAAGACATCATTTTATAAGAGACCACTTTCAAAATGGAATCATTAAGCTTGAGTATGTTAACACTGCCGAACAGTTAGCTGACATCTTCACAAAAGCTTTACCAAGAGAAAGCTTTCTGTATATAAGGATGAAACTAGGGATCGTTGATCCTAGTGAGGTATGATCATGGGATTTCTGGTGTTTGCAGTTGTTTCTCCAGTTAAATCGATTTGGAAATCGATTACCAGCATGATAAATGGTTTATGAAATCGATTTGGGAATCGATTGCTTTGACCCCAGAATTCAAAGTTCAGAAAATTTATTTTAACTTGCCCGAGCGTCGATTGGGAAATCGACTAGTTCTCCTTTCAACATTAAGACAATCGATTTGGACATCGATTAAGTAAAACTGGAATTCGATTTGGAAATCGATTTGAAATAAGACCGTTGTAACTAGCCGTTATGAGTAATAATTACTAAATCGATTGACATTACCAGTAACGGTAACCTAATCGATTTGGGAATCGATTTACACGATTAAGGGTTTAAATAGGAACAGTTCTCAATCGATTTCTGCACTGCATTTCTTCAGTTTTCACTAATTTTCTCTGATTGCTTCATCCTTCTGTCTCTGCTATTGTTATTTTGTTGCTATCTACACTCAATCTACAATCTATCTACTTCAATCTACGAATATGGCAAGAGTAAAACAAACCCAGGCACGCACTCCTTCACCACCACCCACTCTAACAAAAAGAGTACCCATACCTACACATAAAATACTTGCCAAAGACAAAGGCAAGGCACCCGCTCCTATTCAAGAGAAGCCTAAAAAGCTAAAGGACCCCCCAATGGAAAAACTCATGGCTGATGCCATGAAGGTAATTTCACAAAAGAGGAAGAAGAAACCTGTTTCCTCACCCCTGCCAAGAAAGTACCCGCATCCAAGGAAAAAGATGCTGAACCTTCTATACCATCAGATTTTCTGAAGAGAAAAATCCATGAGGGTAGAACTCTGGATTTTGCATACTTTGATACTGACGGTTTTACGTTTCAGAATCATCTGCGATTTCACGGTCTTGAGAGCTTTCTATCTTCTACACTCGACAACTATCCACGTTTGATAAGGGAATTTTATTCTACGTTTAAGCTGACAGAAGAAGGTTTTAAGGCTCAAGTCAAAGGTAAAAGGATTGCTATGTCATTTGATGATTTTTCTACCTTATCAGGATTGCCTTTTTACGGAAAATCTATCGATGACAGTTCTGAAGCTGATACGGCTGACGAAGGTTGGGAAGAATCTGTTGACAGGCATGCTGCAGTAAAGGACCTGATGATTGATGGTTTTGTGGAAACCATTTCGTTACCTATCGGTCAAATGAAGGTCCAACATCGAATGTTGATGTACACGCTGACCAGGATGCTTGTACCTCGTTCAGGCAACCATGCAGTAGTTCAGAAATTGGACATACTACTGTTATGGGGCTTATCAAAGGAGCTCAGGATGAGCTGGACTTGGATTGTGCTAAGGCACATGCTGGAAGCTTCACAGAGCAAGCTTATGTTGCTTTATCCACAACTGATTACCATGATTCTTAAACATTTCAAGGTTTCGTTTGGTAATGAAGAATCTGCAAAAACCACTCTGATATTTGGAGAATCAATTGTGAATCAAATGCAATTGAAAAGGTTACATGGTATATGTATAAGACCTCAAGCTACTGTTGAACCAGCACAACCTCAGCCACAACCTCAGACTCAAACTGCAACTGCCTCAGCCCCTCCTGATTTTGTTGCTAAGATAATGGAATTCATAGAAGCTCAGATGGCACACAATGCCAAGATGCTAGAATCACAGTCCAAAATGGAAGCTAACTTAAGGACTCTCCAGGCATCCTTGAATTCGGTTGTTCAGGATGTGGATGCGATTCAAGCTCACTTGGGAATCAAACTGTCATTTGAAGACATTGCAGACATCGGTCGTCAAGCAGCAGAGGAACCTAACCCAACTCCCCTAGATCACCCTGAGATTCACGTTGAGGAGACACCTGCTGAGGGTAATACAGCGGTCTCTGCCTCTCCCCTAGATAATAGTGAGGACCAGCCTAGACTAGGAGATTAGGAGTTTAGGATCTGTGCTATTTGCTATGACTTGTTGTACTCATTTGATCTATATCTATAAAGAACTAAAACGTTTATCTCATCACTCTCTGAATTCATTTGTCTTAATCCTTTGATATGCTCATTAATTGCTCTGATTTTCATTGCTCTGATATACAATGTTTTATGATTTCAATCCCCATTGCTTATGTTCTTTAACATAGGGGGAGGAAATCTTTTTTTCTGCCTTTTTTTGCCTTAACTGACAAAGGGGGAGAAAAATTTATAACTTCCTAACATTTGTTGCATTTATTTGCTCTAATGACTTTTCTCTGATGATTTTGCTCTGATGACTGTAAATAAATTTTTTTATGTAATAATGATCTGATTTTGATAAATAGCATGTGTACTGTTATGCTAAGATGCTCTGATACTTCTATTTCTATGATATGGTAATGGTACATATATGCTATGAAATGTTGTTAATATTATGTCTTGAAATGCTCAACTAAAGTTAAAATTGTATGATTGTCACTTGAATCCTAATTTTGACATAATTAACAAACATACAATGTTCATATATCATATGATAAATCTAACATGTTAATTGAGCAAGATTTCAGGAACAACAGTACAATCCTACACACTTGATACAAATTGCTTGGAACACAAGAAATCAACAAAAGTTGATCATTGACTGAGTAAATCGATTGGGAAATCGATTTCATAACAAGGGTGTAAGGAAACATAACTGTTTGTGATTGTATAATCGATTAGGCAATCGACTGGCACAATTAGAAATGAAAATTGCACAAGTCAGTGGCACCCTGTTTTACAGGCTAATCGATTGGCAAATCGATTGTACACATCACAAAGTAAAACTGATTGAAACCAATCGACTGGCAAATCGATTGATCAAGTCACAGTGAGAATCCAATTTCTAGGGTAATCGATTGGCAAATCGATTGCTTAGATAATATTTGAAAAAATAACTTAACCTGTGACAAACACAATCGATTGGACAATCTATTGTGAGTAATTTCAATCATGTTAAGTTTAGTTGCAATCGATTGGGAAATCGATTGAACTAAACATCAGGTAAGAACTTTTCAGGCAAATACAAACAAATCGATTGGCACTTCGATTAACATCAAAATAGCTAAGTCACTGTCTTGAACACAATCGATTGGCAAATCGATTGAAAGAACCTTTTTGAAATCACAGTGAACTTTGAGCTTGTGGCCAAATCGATTCTGAGTATTTGTAAATTGATTATGAGACTTAATAAATCGATTAAGTAATCGATTGGTGTGATTTTTACTTTGAACAAAACACCTGCAATCGATTATGAAATCGATGCATATAAGTCTTAACATAATTCACTGAAAAGAGTTTGTTTAAAGAATCGATTGGCAAATCGATTGGCTTATGTAGTTTCAAGATTCAAGAAAAACAAGACCCGCGAAAATCGATTGGAAAATCGATTAGACCTGTTTTATAACTTTAATGAATCGATTGGTAAATCGATTTATTAGTTGTTTTTCAGAAACTATATCAACTTTTTTTCAATCATTCTCTCATTAACAATTCATGAAAAGTGATAAACACTCATAAACTCTCATTAACACAATACAACACATTGTTAACATTCTGATATTGCTTTTTCAGATCAAAGCCAAAAAGATTATCCATAATCATTGACAGAGCTGAAAAAGTATTCTTGAGAGAAAAGACAATGTTCTCATAAATCATCATTGAATAACCAGATTCGTGAGAAGACACATTGTTCAAGATTGAAGACTTCTTTTACTACTTCTTTTATTCTGTTGGAAATAAATACTTTGTAAAGAAACGACTGCTAGAAATCCAGCTAGAAACTGGTGGTGATCTTCTTGGGTGAGAGGCCTCATCAAGAAGGAGCCGTACTTTGATTTTGTGTGAGTCTGCTGATTGACTACAAGGATCAAGGGGTGAGCAATAGGAAAGAGATTGTGAGAGATAGATAGGTTTCGAGGAAACTGGACAATCTGTAAACAATTCACAATTCTTTCTATTGGAGAAAAAACTGAAATCAAGTTGGATTGTCAGTACTGGATGTAGGTTGTCTCGTTGACAACTGAACCAGGATAAATCTTGGTGCATTCTATCCTTTATCTTTTTACTTTTAATTGCTAAATCGTGCATGTCGCATTATAATTCCGCTGTGTATGTAATATTGCTTTAATTTGATTAAAGACTGATATATTCTGATTATTTCGAGGTCATAATAATCAACACAAGTTCCGTGTCGGATTTCAAACACTAGCAATTACTTGGGCTATATTCAAGAACATGTTTCTAATTAAGTATTTCCCTGAAGATATCCGTAATAGAAAGGAGATGGAATTTGTTAAATTGGAAAAAGGAAATATGTTAGTAGCGGAGTATGCTGCTAAGTTCGAGGAATTATCCAGGTACTATCCACTCTATGTTGGAGAGGCAGGAGAAAATTCTAAGTGCATCAAGTTTGAATCCTAACAGGGTCTCCAAGTCCTCGATTTCATCTGGACTTTTTGGGCGATTTTCTTACCGCTAAAAAAAAATGGAACGAAATGTATTATTCGGACCAGATGATGGCTAGTATTTTAAATCTGATGTGGAATCTGAAACACTTTTATAAATTTAGGAAAAGAATGTTGTAAAGGTCACCCGGTCCTCGATTTCATCTGCACTTTTCTGGGGATTTTCTTACCACAAGACAAAAATGGACCGAAATCCGTATTTTCGGACCAAACGATGGCTAGTGTTTGAACTATGACGCGGAACCCAAAGCACAATTATAAGTTTTGGAAAAGAATGCTACTAGGGTTTCCCGGTCATCAATTTCATATAGACTTTTCAAGCGATTTTTGAACCATCGACAAGAAAGGACCGAAATTCGTATTTTCAAAAAAGACTATGGCTAGTGTTTGAAATCTGACGCAAACTTGAAACACAATAATAAATTTAAGAGAAGAATGATATAAGGGTCTCCTGGTCCTAGATTTCATCTTGACTTTTCGGGCGATTTCGTACCTCCCGACTAAAATGGACTGAAATTCGTATTTTCGAACAAAACGATGGCTAGTGTTTGAAATCTAACGCGGAACTCGAAACAAGGTTATAAATTTAGAAGAAGAATGCTATAACGGTTTCTTGGTCTAGATTTCAGCTGGACTTTTCGAGCGATTTTCGTACCACCTGACTAAAATGGACCGATATTTGTATTTTCGAACAAAATGATAGTTTAGTGTTTGAATAAGAATGCTATAAGGGTCTTCCGGTGTCGATTTCATTTGGACTTGTTAGGCGATTTTCATACCACTTAACTAAATTGGACTGAAATTCATATTTCGAACAAGACTATGGCTAGTGTTTTGAAATCTGACGCGGCACCTGAAACACAACTATAAATTTAGAAGAAGAATGCTATAAGGGTCTCCCTATCCTCAATTTCGTCGGGACGTTTTGGGCGATTTTCGTACCACCCAACAAAAATGGACCGAAATTCGTATTTTCGGGACTAGACGATGGCTAGTGTTTAAAATTGAGCGTGCAGCCCGAAAAATAGTTATAAATTTTGAGGAAGAATTCTACAAGGGTCTTCTAGTCCTCGATATCATTTGGTCTTTTTGGGCGATTTTCGTACCACATGACTAAAATGGACCGAAATTCGTATTTTCGAACAAAACGATGGTTAGTATTTGAATCATTTATCGTGGAATCTGAAATCCAATTATAAATTTTGGAGAAGAATGCTATTAAAGTCTTCCAGTCCTCGATTTGATCTGGACTTTTTGGACGATTTCTTACCACCCTACTAAAATGAACCAAAATCTGTATTTTCGAAACAAAACGTTGGTTAGTACTCTGAATCTGACACGAACACCGAAACAAAGTTATAAATTTTGGAGAAGAATGCTATAAGGGTCTCTCGGTCCTCGATTTCATCTGGACTTTCGGGCAATTTCCGTAACCCTCGACAAAAAAGGATTGATATCTGTATTTTCAAACCAGACGAGGGCTAGTGCTGGAAATCTAACGCGGAACACAAAACACAGTTATAAATTTTGGAGAAGAATGCTATAAGGGTCACCCCGTCCTCGATTTCATCTGGACTTTTCGGGAAATTTTCATACCACCTGACTAAAGTGGACAGAAATCCATATTTTCGAACAAGACGATGGCTAGTGTTTGAATTCTGATGCAGAAATCGAAACACGATTTTAAATTTCGGAGAAGAATGCTATAAGGGTCTTACGGTCCTTGATTTCATGTGGTCTTTTCGGTCGATTTTCGTACCCATCGACAAAAATATGCCAAAATCCGTATTTTCGGACCAGATGATGGAGTGTGAATTTCTGACGCGCACCCGTCCATCAGTTAATAATTTTGGAGAAGAATGCATAAGGGTCTGCACAATTCACTTGATTTCATGTGCTTTCGTCGATTTTCCATACCCTTCGAACAAATATGCCGAAATCTTATTTCGGACCAGTACGATGGCTTAGTGGTCTTGAATTTGAGCAGCGCCACGCCGATCCCACAGTGTATAAATTTTGGCAGAAGAATGATATAGTGGTCTCCCAACTCGATTAGTCACGTGGATTTCGGTCGATTTTCGTACCACCATCCGACTAAATTGACCGAAATGTCGTATTGTCGAACAAAGATGGTTAGGCTTGTTTGAAATCTTGCACAGAAGCCCGAAACCAGTTACTAAACTTAGAACAACAGAATGCTTAGAGGTGTCCGGTCCTCGATTCCATCATAGACTTTCGGGGCATTTTTTATGCACCGAAAAAAATGGACCAAAATCCGTATTTTCTCTAACAAGACGATGCCAGTGTTTTGAAATCTGATGCGGAACTCCGAACACAATTACAAATTCTTGGAAAGAAACTAGAAGCGTACCTGGTCCCCCTCAATTTCATCTGGTCTTTCGAGTGCGATTTTTTTGTACCAGCCCGACAAAAATAGACTAAAAAATCGTATTTTCGAACAGATGAATTGGCTAGTGTTTAAAACTGGGGTGAGCCGGAAAGACAGATATAAACTTTTGTAGAAAGAATGCTATAGAGGGTCCCTTGTCCCTCTGTTCTCTAGACTTTTCCTCAAAATCTGTATTGGTTTGAACAAAACGATGTGGTGTTTGGAATCTGACACGGAACCCGAAAACATGCGTCACAGTTAAAAATTTTGGAGAAGAAAATGCTATCAAGGGCCTCGTACACCATTGACGAAAAATGGACCGAGAAATTCGTCATTATTCGAAAAACACAATGAAGTAAGTGTTCGAAATCTGCGCGGAACCGAACAAATTATGAAATTTTTGCAAAGCATGTCTAATGAGATGGTCTCCGCGTCTTTCCCGAGCGCAGACGATCGTGCTAGGTAGTTGAAATGACTGGCGCGGAACCTGAAACTTGTTATACAATTTTAGAGAAAAAGGCTATAACGGGTCTCTCGGCTTCGATTCATCCGGACTATCGTAGGAGCCGTTTCCGTACCACCCCAAATAGACACCGATGATCCGTATTTCGGTAACAAAGACGTTGCTTGTGTTATGAAATGCGGTCGCGAACACCGAAAGAAAATTATAAAAACAGGACCAATATCAGTAAGTTTTCCATGACCAGACGATGGCCTAGTTGCTTGAGATCTGAGCGCAGAACCTGAAACACAATTTATAAATTTTGGAGAAGAAAATT